>JAULBY010053771.1:0-35435 GCA_032358315.1 Ophiocytium majus
ATCTACTGGAAGATTTAGAAGAACTGTTAATAGACCTATTACTCTACACGGCATAGACTTACTAGTAGGGGATACTGTAGCATTATGCTACGATGCGGCCAATCGAGACTCGACACACTGGGCCAACCCAGATACGTTTGATCTAGCTAGAAATACTACTGGACTAGCATTTGGCCACGGATTACATGCCTGCATTGCATTATACTTTAGCAAGTCACTTATGGCAGTCTTCTTAGAAGAGTTTATAAATATAGTAGGGCCGTACCATGTTATTACGAAACACAAAGACTTACAGTATGTAATGACTGCTAGTGGTAATGACGATATGATTTCAAATATTTACATAGAAAAATAAACTAAAATGACAACAATGACCGCTAAAAATTTAAATATGGAGTTCGTTCCTACGATAAACCCACATGCAAATTTACCTATTCCAGAGTCATGGTCTGATGTAAAAGAGTTTGCAGATTGGTGGATACACGCAGGAATGCCTATCATGTTTCCACCTAATCCAGAAGTATTTTTATCAGACGATGCTACAGCAGTATCGTTGTTTAGGAAAGATCGCTTTCAAGTTGAACTGTATCTAATTCATCCTGCACCAATAGTTCCGGTGCATGAACATCCTGACGTAGAAGTAATTAAAATGAGATTAGGAAATCGTAAAGATCCAATTATGAGTACTGTTTTAAAGAATGGCGAGTCGCACGGCGCCGGCACACGTTTTGAAGCAGAAGAAAGAGGATTCCCACTGATAGCATTCCAACACTGGTTAACAAGGGAGCCAAATACAATAGCTTCTATGTGGAAGGGAAATACAGTAGGTCCGAAACAAGAAAAATTAATTAAAAGATTTAATCCTGATGCGTACATTAAAGATAATTACGCTGACATAACACGTAAGTGCGAATAAATAAATTAACAAAGGAAATCTATATGTTTAGATTAATTAGAACACACGTTAGACCAAATGTATCTGTTGCATTTTTTGATCCAACGACATCTCCAGAAATAAAGCCAGAGCTTAAACAATATATTTGGGAAACTTATATGAGTACCGGAAGGCTTGTAGATAATGATAATACGCTTTCTGAAGACGGATTAACATCAACATTTACTTCTATATGGGATGAAGAAGCATCAGCTATGCAATTCAAAGAAGATCCATATATAATTGAACACTTATTAAACATTCAAACTGCATATAATGCTGCAAATAATATCACTCAAGAACTTGTAAGTAAAGATACAATTTAATTTGTACTAAGTCATAATGTGACTTCAATTTTTAATCAACATCATATTTTTATTGTCTTTAATCCCGGTAGTGGAGGTAACTTCATTGCCAGGATTCTTAATGGCTTGCTAAATTATAATTTAACAAACATAGATATTTCTCCTACTGGTAGTGCGCATTCTGTACTTAGAAATAAATCTCAAGGAACTGATTTTTTATCATTTGGTACAATGATGGAAGAGCATGAAGGTTTTGCAACCGAAGATGCCAGAGAACTATTTTACATTGAAAATATTAAAAAAGAATATGCAACTAGTGCTGAGTCAGAAATAATATGGACACACGATTTTACTAACATTCCGTTATATCGTAAGTATTTTAAAAATTCCACTATTTTAGTTATAACTAATAATACAGACAATGAAAAATTAACGGCATTGTTTATGAATTTATTTAAAACTATCCTAGATAAAAATTTAATATCCCCGTTAACAAGCGAAGTTTGGGAATTTTTATTAGAACGATGGACAACATATTGCCAAAGAGAGTTGCAAGAATTTGTAAGTAAGGAAGAAGCAACCAATATTTTACAAGACCGTTTTAATGAACAGCATCGAGATCTACTAACTTATATAACTTTAAAAATGATGCTTAGGTATTATTGTATGACTAGTTTAGTAGAAGATGGTCCGGTACAGAAATGTATGTTCGACTATGTATTATATCCATTGCGTAATTCAGATATACCGCCATACCGAGTAGGTAATAGATTAGAGTCTTATATAGATAATCAATGTATTACTTTACCGTACAGTTATCTTGCAAACAATGATAGTGAGTTATTAATCAATAAGTTATCATTGGCTTTAAAAAAGAATCTAACAGACGATGAAAAAAATAATGTTAGATTATCATTTAATAAGTACCGTGCCTCGCAAGATCAAACAATCCTAACAAATCCTAAAGTATATTTTAACGACTTAAAAAATAAAATTTCAAATCAATAATTGCTTTGTAAATTCATTCGCTAAATATCTGCTGTAAAATTTTAACTACCCAGCGTTAAAATTAAATAAAAATAATGGAATTATATGCAAAATGATTATTACGCCGGATATTATCAAGTTGGCAACGAGCGGTTTGCTAGTAAAATGTTTGCAGCAATTAAAGCAACAGAAACTAATCAACCATTAACATGGCACTTTCATGACGAGCTATTTTCCTCAATTAAACCAACTGGTACTGTTAGTTTAAAAGAACTTTATAAACAACGTGCTCAACAACTACGAGACAAGTACGATTATCTTATGTTATATTTTAGTGGCGGCAGCGACAGCTGGACCGTACTTAATACATTCTTAGAAAATAATATTAAATTGGATCATGTAGTAGTTAGATGGTCAATGGCTGCGGTAGATAAGGGTGTATACAACCCTAATAATCAAGATCGATCTGCAAGTAATATGTTAAGCGAATGGGATTTTACTATTAAAAAAGATTTAGATTATCTTGCTAAAAACCATCCAGACATTACTATAGAAATAGTTGATTGGTTAGATGATCTGTCAACTGATACATTTAACGATACTATTTTAGAAAACGCACTAAGCTATGCATCAATGTCTAGCCTATTGCGAATTAACAAAGGCGGAAGCCCTGTTGAACGAAAATTAGTCGAACAAGGTAAAACAGTTGGGGCAATATATGGTGTAGACAAACCGTTTATTATCAAACACGGTAACCAAGTATTTTTCCATTTCCAGGACGGTGCTATTAGCATCTGTCCGCCACGACCAGAAAATCCTAACGGAACTGAATATTTCTTTTGGACACCTGATATGCCAAATCTTGCTGTAGAACAAGCATACCAAGTATACTTGCATTACAAGAGAAATATAGAACTATCTGATATTATTGACTCTAGACGATTTGCCCAATGGGATCGTGAGATGATGAGAAACTACGAAACTACTGCCGATGTTGTTAGATCGATTGTATATCCAGACTGGGATCGTAATACATTCCAAGTATACAAATCAAATGCTATTCCCGGGTTTGAAGGCCGTGAAAGGGATTATTGGTTAGAAATACATCCAGAAATACAAGCAAATAAACCAGCATGGCGACATTACTGGGTCAGTTATTTTGATAAAATTGATCCTAAATTTTTACAGGCTAATAAAGATTTTAAAAACAGTATTTCTAAATTCCATTATCTTGGTAATGTTTGACAACATTGTCTATTGACACTTATGTTGTATTATGCTATAATCATTCATGACTATATCAAAAAGCCCTGAGCGCCATACCTTCCAAGCGGACAACTATATCAAACGCTGTGAAGAGGAAGGTACAGAGCCTAGTGAGGATTACTTACACCTCTTCAAGTCAGCTCGTCAACAAGATGAAGAAAATATGGTTGACCCTAAATGGCAACAGAACAACATGGAATACGATCTCCGATCAACTGATTGGATATTGGCTAAAGTACGAGAGTCGGATACTTACGCTCAAAATTTGTATGCAGCCATTTGTAACAATGATTTTTGTAAACGTGAAATGTGGCCTATTCTTAAAGAAGAATATTGGAGCGCCAGTTGGCGATCTGCTGGTGGTATAATTGCTGACATGCAGGAAAAGGGTGATTATATTGATTGGTACTGTAGTGGTATTGGTAATAGCGAAGATGGCTACGGACTAGATCATCGACGAGCTAACGGTTATGTACCAGAAGGAGTAGTCACTGATGAAATTAAAGATGACCTATTTAAATTAGGTTGGTTGGTTATAGAATCAAAGGATAATATTGAATGAGTAGATTAGAAGGTAAAGTAGACAAGGGTTGGGGCTATGAAATCATATGGGCCACTAACGACAAATACTGTGGTAAACTGCTATGTTTTGAGCACCCCGGCTCAAAATTTAGTATGCACTTTCATAAAGAAAAAGAAAAGACCTGGTTTATAAATACAGGTAACTTTATGTTACGATACCTTGATACAACTACAACTGAATTAAAACAAGTAGCACTAAAGGAAGGTGACGTGTGGAATGTACTACCATTAGTTCCTCACCAGTTAATTGCAATGACGCCTGATTCAGTTATTTTTGAAGTTAGTACTCCTGACTCAGTAGATGATGTTTATAGAGTAGCCCCGGGTGATAGTCAAACTAAAAAGGTGCCAGAAGATGGAAAAGAAAACATTTCTAGTTGAAGAATTATTTGAAGATATTCCTGGAGATCCAGATAATGTCTTATTTAAAATTCCCCCTGAATTGTGTGAGGCACAAGGATGGAAGGAAGGTGATACTATTAATATCAAAGTAGAAAATGGTGCAATGATTATAAGTAAAGCAAATGGCTAAAAACTCAGAAGTAATCGAATTAACTGGCAGTGTAGTTGATGTATTACCAAACTCAACTTTTAAAGTTAAAGTAAATACTACACATGAAGTATTATGCTACATGAGTGGTAAACTAAAACAGCACAAGATTAAAGTTATCCTAGGGGATAATGTTAAACTTGAAGTCAGCCCTTATGATTTAACCAAAGGGCGTATAACTTATAGATTATAATGTGAACTCGAACCTATATGTAGTGCGTGGTATTTGTACAAGTATAATGACTAACGCTCATACGGGTTGTAAGTTTCGTAGTCTATTGGCAACTATTCGAAAACATTTTAAGCCACTTGATATTGCTATTAAAACTAAAAAGATAGCAGGGCTGGAAGTTAACGAATTTTATATAAATGCATTTTATGATCTAGATGCAGACAAAAATAATGAATCCTCGATCGAAGTTATTATCTATCATGATATAGATACTGACATGTTCTTTGAGCATTCGCAAGTAGGTCAATTCCTTGTACAGCTTTACGATGCAGTTGTACATGAATTACGTCATCAAGAACAGGGACGTAAAAGAAAGTATCATCCAAATCCGTATATTGTAGACTTAGACTGTAATATAAGTTATCTAAGCGACCCGGACGAAATAGATGCGTATGCATTAAGTATCGCATTAGAGTTAATCCGAAATTTAGGTAGAAGTAGAAGCATACAATATCTACATCGTGCTAGTCGATTAGCTAATGTTCGTCCAAAAGGGCTGTATGCTAGTACAAATTTATTTGCTTATTTTAAAACATTTGATAGTGTTACGCATCCTGTAATACGAAAGTTGATCAAAAAGGTCTTTTTGAACTTAGAAACACTTGACAAGAACGCCATTTTCTATTAAAATATACACATATTAACAGCACCGGAGCGTATCGTGGCAAGAGATAATTCATTCCCTGTCCAAAAGATTCTTGAACTAGCATGTGCTGCTCAACGAGTTAACGGTGCTTACATTAAAGAATCTGAAGCAGTTTATAGTTCGGACGGTATGTACTTGTACTCTAAACAAACTAACAAAATCCTTATGTTGGTTACATTAGATCCGACGATCTGGACAGCAGATCCAAAAGATAAGCCTGCTCCATTAACTGTCTTGCCAGAAGATGTTGCCTATGCTACAGAAGTCAGGAATCATTTTAAAAGATTCCTATTCGGAGCGATTGAGGGAACTAATGATTTTCAAACTAGCATCAATGCCATTCTTAATAACGAAACTATTACAGCTAAAGAATTCGGGTATGTAGCATGTTTACCTAGTGTCTATGTAAGAGATAAGTCTCACGTACAGGTCAAACGTGCGGCAAGGCATGCTGAAGAAGGATACTTGGCAGAAATCGGTAGTCAGCTTACTGATCTAGATTGTGAAATACTTGAGTCAGTTAAGTCAAAAAACTTTGAGGGTTACAATATTTCTGCTATAATAAACAGTAAGATGGCATCATGGCTTAACAAGACGGATCTTGCAATTGGTCCGTGTGTTATTGTCAAAGCCAAAGTTAAAGACCACAGCAAACACTGGAAACATCAAAATGATGTGACTAGACTAAACTATGTTAAGGCAGTACAATAATGTATAAAACAATTTACACAGAAGTTGAAGTTGATGTAGACTTGTCAGAATTTGACACAGAAGATCTAATCGAGGAACTCGAAAGCCGTGGTGCAGGAGTCGAACCTGAATTTGGCGACGGCAAAGAACTCCTAGAAAAAATTTGGCGCAAACGTAGAACAGGCCAAGACTATCAAACTGATTTAGATCAACTTATCTGGATGGGACTAGGAAAAGTACTATGAGTGACGAATTTGAAAAGTACGATGAGTTTGCCAAACAAATGGAAGAACGTTTTCCGAAGATGTTTGCTAATCCTTACGGCGGATTCTGTGTAGGTGAGGGCTGGTGGCCTATCCTTGAAACACTCTGTTCTAACATTCAAGGTCACACTAATTGGTGGAATAAAAATCACGAACGTCATCCTGTAGTAGAGCAGGTAATAGTACATCAAATTAAAGAAAAGTTTGGCGGACTACGTTTTTACTACAGTGGCGGCGACGAGTACATTAAAGGTCTAGTTAGTATGGCAGAAGCATGGGCAGGTAATACTTGCGAAACCTGCGGTAATCCCGGACATCAACGTGAAGGCGGTTGGATTAAGACACTGTGTGATAAACATGAAACAGAACGTCAACTGAAAAGAAAAGAATATGAAAATCAAACTAGTTAGTGACCTCCATTTAGAGTTTAGTGACATTAACATTACAAACGATGAAGGCGCAGATGTGCTTATCCTCGGCGGCGATATTATGATTGCTCAGGATCTGCACGACCATCACGCCGCAGATTTTAATCCATATAGCAACGGGGCGTTAGCTGACCTTAGCCGTAAGATGCAGAGAGTTGCTCGCTTCCGCGATTTCTTTAAGCGTTGTAGTTTTCAGTTCCCACATGTTATCTACGTAATGGGTAATCATGAATTCTACAACGGCAAGTTCTATGCTGGCATTGATTACATGCGAGAAGAAGTTGCCAAGTACCCTAATATTACCTTGTTAGAACAAGACACAAAGATTATCGACGATGTTGTATTTGTTGGCGGAACACTTTGGACTAACATGAACAAGCGTGATCCGTTGACTATGCATGCCATTAAAGACATGATGAACGACTTTCACATCGTCCGCAACGATCAAAGAGAATATGCGGCTATGAGTCCACTTGATGTTGCTATCAGGCACGATAAGACATTAGGCTACATTAAACATATTGTTCAGGAACATAAGGACAAGACATGCGTTGTGGTAGGACATCACAGTCCTAGTTTCCAAAGTGTACATCCAATGTATGCTCACGAAACTTTGATGAACGGTGGCTACCACAGTGACTTGAGTGAGTTTATTATGGATCATCCGCAGATTAAACTGTGGACACATGGACACACTCATCATCCGTTTGACTACATGATTGGCGAGACACGTATTGTATGTAACCCACGTGGTTACGAAAACGATGGTTACAGCGAGCAAACTGGCTGGAACCCTAACTTAATATTGGAAGTATAATGTACTTAAAAATTACAAACTTAAAAAAAGCTACAGACGCACTAGTTGGCATGGTTGTTCCGGAGCAATGCTACGGCAATATTGGTAATTTAGTAGAAGACGAAATGGAAAAACTCGGCTATAATATTAATCGAGGCAAAGGTGCTGATTTGCTAGCAATTGGAGTTGAGATCAAGACTAGGGGACTAGAAGCAACCTCAGCTCAGTCTATTAGCTCTATGACAGCTTTAGATATTGTTAAAACTTCCTATGAAGATTCAGTAATTTTTAAAAAGTTCCAACAACAATTTAGAGTACATCATAGTAAAAAACTAGATGGTTCTACAGTAATCGTCAGTGCAAAAATGTATAATTTTGCATTTCCTAAAATTCAGGATGCAGTTAAAGAAGCATACGAAACAGGTAGAACAGCAATGGCTGATCAAATAGACAACTGCAACGGCCACTGTGATGATTATATCCGTGGAACATTACCTAATGGTTTGCCAGCGTGTGGATATTGGGAACGTAAAGAAAATTCTAATAGTTTTGACTTTAGATTTCCGACAACAGTAATGGAACAGTTTGAGGAGATTGCAATCAACTCCTCAAACAAGTTATTTGAATTTGCCGAATAAGGAATAAAAATGAAAAATTTTAATGTAGCAGAAGTAACTAGAACAACAGCGACAAATATGCATGAGTTACTGATGCAGTTAGCAAGCCATATCGAAAAGCTCGAAGCTGAGAATGCCGATCTTAAACGCAAACTGGAATTACACCAAGATGACCTTAAGTGAATCAGATTTAATTAAATTTAAAAAGTGGCTAAAGAGTCACTTACGTATAGGTCCAGTTACCATTACGTTTACTAAAAAAGATGGTACTGAACGTGTAATGAAGTGTACTACTGATACTACATTAATCATGTTTAAGGATCCAACTGTATTAGAAAGTAAGGGTTCGACTCGTAAAGTTAATGAAGACATTATGCCAGTATATGATCTTGAAAATTCTGCGTGGAAGAGTTTTCGATGGGACAGTATTAAACAAGTGAGTTTTACACTATGAGACAATATATCGAAGATACTTGCGAAATTATCTGTGACACTAATGGTCGAAAGATTGTTGCAGATGTGCTAGACTTTAAAGATCGCCAATATCTTAAAGTAAGTGTTGACAAAAGTGTCAAAGTTCAGTTACAATGGAACGGTAAGTTTTACGAAGGTGGTGTTGCTGGTCTGTCATTTAGTACAGACGGCCCTACTGTTAACAATTATAGGCAAGGAAGATAATGAAAATTGGACTAAGCTATAGCCGGTGTGTTAAAGATATAGTCGATGGTATTGTAGATATTGATGATGTACTGGTTATTATTGCCCGCACAGATTTTGATCCGCATGATGATGCACAATGGCAAGGAATTTGGCAAGGTTATGCCGGGGGTTCAGACGCAAATATGATGCGTGGCTTCTTTGGCGGCAGTAATCCAGAATGGGCTGGGTATGCCGACGATCAAGAAGATCTGTTCCGATCAGTAAGTATCGAATTATGGGAACGTGGTAAGTTTCATCAGCCACGTAAGTTTGGAGCCAATCCTGCACGACGTCCAGAAATTTGGCTTGAAACAGTCCTTCCTAGCGAAGAATTAGAAAAGAACCCTGCCGCTAAAATTGCCTGGGACAAGTTCCAGACAGTTGCAGGTTTAACAAATGTAAATTTAGATAAGGAATACAAATAATGCCAGCTTTAATTCCAATGGTTGTCGAGCAAGAAGCTCGAGGAGAACGCAGTTACGACATTTATAGTCGTCTACTAAAAGACCGTATTGTAATGTTAGATACAGATGTCAATGAGCATACTTCAAGTGTAATTGTTGCACAGTTGCTCTTTTTAGAGAGTCAAGGTAATGAGGACATTACGTTCTTTATTAATAGTCCAGGCGGAAGCGTTACTGCTGGACTAGCAATTTACGACACTATGCAGTTTATCAAACCTGATGTAGCAACCTATGTTATGGGGCAAGCCGCTAGTATGGGGTCATTCTTAGCACAAGCAGGCGCTCCAGGTAAGCGTTTTGTACTGCCCGAAAGCCGTACGATGATTCACCGTGTTAGTTCAGGTACACCGGGCACACGTGGTAGCGTTCACGTTCAAGAATTACAGTTCGAAGACGCAAAACGCAGTTACGAAGAAGGGCATCGAATTAATCAGCGTTTAACAGAACTGTATGTGCGCCATAATACAGCTGGTAAAACATACGAAGAACTGTTTACTACTATGAAATTTGATACTTTCTTGAGTGCAGATGAAGCAGTAGCCTACGGTTTAGCTGATAAAGTGATATCAAAACGCCCTTAAAGTGCGCGGTTAATTAGGTTAGTTGCAGTACTTAAATAGTTAAACTAGGAGAGTGCTGTGACTAGACATCCATTTAATTGGTCGTTGCTGGACAGAGAAAATTTGTACGCTATGCTGTACGAATTGAAACCCTATATAGTGGGCAAACGCCTAGCTGTTAAGGATTTACAAAAGCTCTTAAGCAATCACCTCAAATGGTATCTTCCTATTCGAGTTACATTAAAACGTGACCCTACACATGATAAAGGTGTAGTCTACATTGGCGGAGCATACTATGCTCATTACGATCAAGAAGATCGCACCCATGTTGAAATAGCATTTGGTTACAATTCTGCTAGCACCCATATTAAACTCTCAGACACACGTTGGGATAGAATGTGTAGACTATTTGCAGATACTATTCTGCACGAAATTGTACACATACGCCAATATCGTACTAGACAGTTTAAAGATATTCCAGGATACGAAAGTACAGCATATTATGCTAGAGACCGTCGAGAGCAAGAGTATTACGGGCATAAAGACGAAATGGGAGCATTCGCATTTAACATTGCCTGTGAATTAAATGATAAATTTGGCAATGATTTTGATGCAGCCAAACATTTTTTAGACAGTAATCTAGCCAAAAGATGCAAGAAAACCTGCTGGCACAAGTACCTAAAAGCGTTTGATTGGAACCATAACCATCCAGTTATACGAGCAATGAAAAAGAAAATCATCCGAAATTTGCCATATGCACAACTTGGCAAGCCATTTAAAACACCAGATCACTTGACCTATTAACCTTTAGACTGTATAATAGCTACATTAAGTTATTAGAAAGGCCTACAATGAGTGAAGCTTGCTATCGTGTTATTAGTGATTTGGAAAATCACCCTAGTCGTTTGAACAAAGAAGCTATCCTTTTGGCGCAAGCTGAGGCGGGCAATGATGAACTGTTTAGTGGACTACAGTTGGCATATAATGCAATGGTCACTTTTGGCCTTAAACAAATCCCGGAGAAAAAAGATGAAGACGGCCCTGGCCTTAATTGGGATGGCTTTATTGCTATCGCTGAGCGTTTACGTAATCGTGACCTCACCGGCAACGATGCTCGCGACGCAGTTGCCGCATTGGTAACACAAGCTACTCAGCAAGAGTGGAATGGTTGGTATCGTCGTATTCTTATTAAAGATATGCGAGCCGGCTTTAGTGAAAATACTGTTAACAAAGTGGTAGAAAAGAAATATGCAAAATATGCTATACCTGTTTTTAGCTGCCAGCTTGCTCATGATAGTGCTAATCATGAATCGAAAGTATCTGGACGCAAACTTATCGAAGTTAAACTCGACGGCGTCCGTGTTATTACTGTTGTTTATCCAGATGGGCGTGTTGATCAGTATAGCCGCAACGGTAAAGAGCTTGTTAACTTTCCACATGTGAAAGAACAACTAGCACCGATGGCCCGATCGTTCACAGAACCTATGGTGCTCGACGGCGAGATTATGTCTAGCAGTTTCCAAGACTTGATGAAACAGATCCATCGTAAGAGTAGCGCACAGGCCAATGATGCCGTGCTTAACTTGTTCGATGCAGTACCGTTGGCTAGATTTGAAACTGGCGTTTGTAAAAATACACAGACTGAAAGAAGTGCATGGTTGTCTAAATGGTTCGCAGACCACGAAGATGGTCTGCCCAATGTGACTGTAGTAGGTCAAGAGTTGGTAGACTTGGATACTGATGAAGGACAGAATCGTTATAAAGAAATTAATGCAATGGCTATTGCCGGCGGATACGAAGGCATTATGCTTAAAGATCCAGAAGCATTTTATCAATGCAAACGTTCAGTAGCATGGCTCAAGTTGAAGCCATTTATTGAAGTATCATTAACCGTTGTTGCTGTAGAAGAGGGCACAGGCAAGAACGTTGGACGACTAGGTGCTCTTGTATGCGAAGGTGAAGACGATGGACGTGGAATTCGTGTTAACGTGGGTAGTGGCTTTTCCGATAGCAATCGTGATGATTACTGGATCAGTCGTGAAGAAGTGGTTGGCAAAATTGTGGAAGTCCGAGCCGATGCGATTACACAAAATCAAGATGGCAGTTATTCTTTACGCTTTCCACGATTTCTCCGTTTTAGAGGCTTTGCAAATGGCGAAAAAATTTGATATTAAACGTAGTATGAACAAGGACCTTGTCTACGGAGGTCTATTAGAACTTAGTCGTAATAAGCTAGTGTGGCATGAAAGTACTGTTGCTCCAGAGTACAGTCATTTAACTGAAGACGGACAAAAGGCTATTATTCATGTAGTTGAAAATATGTTCCGAGGATTGCAAATTATTCACAATCAAGAAGTTAAAGAAGAAGCCAAACGTCAAACTTTAGAGTCACTTAAACTATGATGATAAGTACTAGAACAACTAATATTAGAACCATACGACAAGGTGACGCTAAGTTTATGCTTAATGATGGAATTGTGATAAGTCCTAGGGCAGGATTTGAAATCAGCGAAAAGTGTCCTAGAGAATACCAGCAGATGCTAATGACAGCATTAGACTTAGGTTGGATTAAGCCTGTAGCACATGTCTATGGTAAAGAACTAACAATGGACGCACTAAGATGAAAATTGAAACAGGACAACTATGGGGAACCGTAGATAGAAAAGAGTTTAGGGTTATAGATGTAGTCGATGTTGACAGTAAAACATGGGTACATTACATCAATGCGCAAACCGGACAAGAATATTCTTGCTATAAAGAAAGTTTTGAGTCAAGGTTTACACCACTTTTAAATCGGAATTAAGGAGAAAATATGTTTGGAACAACTTACTCAGGTGGAATATCATATCGTTCTGCCAGCGAAATTAATTCAGCAATGGGCCGTGTCTATGGACATATGAGTCTTGCTGTAATTGTATCAATGATTGTCAGTTACTTTGTAGGTACCAGCCCAGAGTTATTGGCATTCTTTTTTACAGGAGTGATGAAGTGGATTGTTATTTTTGCACCACTTGTGGCAATCTTTGGTGTTGCTATGGTTCTAAGTGGCAATCCTAGTAAAGGTGTAGCACAATTATGCTTGCATGGATTTGCAGCCTTAATGGGGCTGAGCTTTGCTACAATCTTTGCTGTGTTTAACATGGGCAGTATTGTGTCAGCATTTATGGGTGCGGCAATTCTGTTCGGTGTTATGAGTGCTTACGGTTACTTTACTAAAAAGGATCTAAGCGGACTCGGTAGTTTAATGTTTGTTGGCTTGATTGCAATTATCATTGCCAGCATTGTTAACATCTTTATTGGTTCAACTGTAATGCAGATGGTAATCTCAGCATTGGCTATCATTATCTTTTTGGGGTTAACTGCTTATGATACACAACAGATTCGTGAAGAGTTGAGTACAGAGGCTAGTGATGCCGCAGAAGTTCGCGGAGCACTAACACTGTATATGGATTTTATCAACTTGTTTATTAATCTGCTACAACTATTCGGCGAACGAAAATGATTCGGGAGTTTATTAACATTGTAGAAGGCAAGGGCATTACCGACGCTTGGTTCAAAGACGGTGGATTCAAAACTTACAAACGTCCTGCCAAAGAACGTTATGAGATTGCCAGCGAGCCGGGCACTATTGATACACTTGAAGGTCCAGTTAAGTATCCAAAAGGGTTCTACATTATGACTGGGCCTAAAGGTGAGCAGTATCCTATTAGTCCAGAAAAGTTTAACGATCTTAAAGATGATCTAGGTAACGGTGTTTGCACACCAAAGAAGATTATCAAAGTGGCTAAACTAGCAGATCATTCCGGCACAGTTGACACTAGCTGGGGTGAGAAGTTACACTATAACACAGGCGAAGACGTTATTGTTCGTCACGGTGAAAACGACTATGGTGTTGTTAAGAAAGACATCTTTGCACAAACATACGAGAAAATGTAATGAGAAGTAATTATTGGTCATGCACTAAGTTTGCAGATTGGATTAGAGGAACTCCTAAAAGAGGTGCTCTAACTTCAGACGGTTGGGCAGAATGGGAGGACGAAGCAAAACGTTTCAATCCTGTTCGCTACTGGATTGCTGAAGAAGCTCTTGATGCTATTCAAAACTTTATCTGGTGGCCAATAGATAAAATTTACGAGATCAAATATTATGTCAACAACCGTTTTGTTACCCGTACTCATAGCCTTACCGCTCACCCCCGGGATATTAAACCTGGCCAGTGGCAAGACGTGGGGAACCGCTTTTTGCCTTGCCTATTCAATGAGCTTGTTGATTTTGTTGAAATAGAAACTGCGTGGAGTCACATTGCCTGGGGCAGTAAAGAAGACCGTGCAAAATATAATGCACCATTCTGGTCAACAGGTTGGTTCCGTTGGCGTACATGGCGTTGTCCCCAAGCAGGCCTTGATCACTTAGATTGGGCAATGACTCTTACTAACGAAGAATGGTTAGAGGAAGGTGAGAAGCATACGGCCGAACCTACTGGCCAAGCCATTGCCGCAAAGGAAATCAAAGAACTTTACCTATGGTGGACCACTGTCCATCCAAATCGTCCTGATCCTTATGATGCAAGTGGTTGGACAGAATACTGCGAGAAGGCTCGGTTGCTCAATGATGGCAGACTTTTTGGCAGCAAGAAGACTCCTGAACTTGAAGAACTAAGCACACGATCACATGAACTGCTACAGAAGATCGAAGCAGACTATGCTGCCGAAGATGAAGCTATGATGATCCGACTTATCAAGGCACGTGACAGTCTTTGGACTTAATTTGCCAAACTGTGTAAACGAATTTAGAGGCTACCGCGTTATATATATGTAGGGATAAAAATTTCTACATTAACCAAAAAGGAAACTTTATTATGAAAACAGCAATCGCAATTTTAGTTACAGCATTCGCAGCAACAGCATTCGCTCAACCTGCTAAAACTCCAATCGCAGCAGAGCCAGCTAAAACAGCCGAAGTTAAACCAGCAGTTGTTACAGCACCTGCAGTTAAGAAGGACGAAAAAGCGCCTGTCAAAAGTGCAGTTGTCAAGGACGAAAAAGCAGCAGCACCAGCTCCAGCAGCAAGCACTGCAAAGCCAGCTAGCAAGTAATAGTGAAGTAGACGATGGCGATAGTGATGGATACGAAGAAGTTGATATCCATGTTGCCTATCGTCGTCCAACCGTAGTTGACGAAGACGGTGATGAACCACTAAGCGACTATGTGTTGGACAGACTTAAAACTGCTCGCATACTAGCTATGCTAAAATATAACGAAGTTTGGGGCTAATGCCCCTTTCTTCGTAAATAAATAAACAATCAGTAAGGAGACTGTTATGAAATTAATCACTGCTCTATTATTAAGCCTAGCGTTCACTACGGCTTATGCAGAAGAAACTAAAGATGTAAAAGTAGGCAATAAGACTATGGAAGTTCGTGTTCCTAAGTCAGCTAAGATTGACTGCAAAGACAAAGCCAATGCAGAAAAGGTCGAGTGCAAGAAGCCTAGTAAAGAAATGCCAAAGATTGAAAAGCCTGTAGTAGAAAAGAAAGCCGAACCAGCTAAGAAACAATAATAATACGGCCTGCCCCTCTAATGTCATAGACTTACGGGCGGGTTTTCTTTTGACTAAAACTTTTATACGATAAGTATATCATGGAACACAAATATACTAAATTAATTCATCTACAACCAACAAACGACGAGTGGTTTGTAGTTAACTGGTGCCTAGGAAATACTTGCAATTACAAATGTAGTTATTGCCCATCGGCGTTGCATGACGGTTCTAAACGTTGGCCAGATCCACAAGTTATTAAAAACTTTATTGCAAAAGTAAAAGACCACTACTTCCATAAAAATATATATTTTGAGTTCACTGGTGGTGAGGTCACTATGTATAAACACTTCACAGAAATTTGTCAGTTCTGTAGTGACTTAGGTGTTAAGGTTGGATTAATCAGTAATGGATCTCGTACACTAAGATATTGGGAAGAAAACATGCATTACTTTGATCATGTTTGTCTAAGTTATCATCCAGAATTTGCAGACGAAGAACATTTCTTAAATGTTGTTAAGTTGTTGCATAAAACTGTTAGAACACACGTTAATGTTATGATGAGTCCAGAAAAGTTTGAACAGTGTTTTGAGCTTGCTGATAAAGTTAAAGACCTTGGCGATTTATCAATTGCCTTGCAACCATTGATTGTAGACTTTGGAGATACTTTGTATGAATATACAGACTATCAAAAAAGCCTAATGAATCGTCAGCATGAATTAATTACACGACATATTAAATTTACTAAGCCCCTTGAGTATTATAGAGGAGCAATGCGTAAAGTATATCCAGATGGAACTACTGAACCGTCAAGCGCACATAGATTTATCAACGATAAAACAAACGACTGGTCTGGATGGAAGTGCTATGCAGGTGTTGAACAGTTAATTGTTGACATGGATGGCAGCTATCACCGAGGGTGGTGCAAAGAAGGCGGCCGTCTTGGTCGTATCGATGATGAAAATTTATCGTTTCCGTTAGAACCAGTATTGTGTACTAAAACAATGTGCCATTGTAATTTTGACATTATGTGTACAAAGGAAAAACCATGAACAATAGGTGGTGTATTATTGGTTCTTTAAGGAGCGGAAGTACTAGCTTACAACATAAAATATTTTTAAAATTACCTAACTTGGCAGTTACACTAGGTGAGTACACACATAATCAACTACAAATATATCAAGATTCGACAGGCACATTTATTACAAAAGAAAATAGTTTCGACAGTGACGAACGAGTTAAATTTAGAAACGATATGCAAACACTATTTGAAACTACTGATGTGTCAGTAGTTATGAAAGTATTTCCTCAGCCTTGGACGTTGCACGAGTTTGATTATATAAATTTTTTTAAAATATTAAAAGACAATAATTTTAAATTTATTTGTGTTCGTCGAGACTTCTTTAGTAGAGTAGTAAGCCTAGCAATGGCAAATACTACTAATTTATGGCATAGACAATTTACTGCTAAAGGCTTAGAAAATCTAGGAACTGCTACAATCCGGGCTAGTGCTAATAATAAAATTAAATTAGAAATAAACACCGTTAACAACTGTATTGATATAATTCTCAAGCATGATACTGCCCTACATAATGTAATGCCAGCTGATACAATTATCATAAATTATCAAACAATGAATACAGATTGTAAAAATGCCGGGATTCCAATAGTCGATAAAGGTCCCCATATTAAAACATATGATGATAGTTACGCCGACATAATTGAAAACTATAATGAAATTAAAAATATGAAAGATTGGGCCACTTATGGATGATGCAAATACTAATAAACAATTTAGAATTTATGACGAGTCTGAAAAGTATATTAGACTCTCTGTTGATGAAACTATTGCTCGAGGTCTAAATAAATGGCAAGGATGGCAATGCAGTGCTGGCGTTAGAGCATTGTACATAGATTTTGACGGTAACTTATGGATTTGTAATACTGCTAGTGCTAAATTAGATAGATTTAATTTTGACGGATGGAGAGCAATACTAAAACAAAACAAGCCTGCTAATCCAACCGAAGACTGGTGGCCTATACAGAACAAGCTAGGTTTAGAATATCGAAAAACTAAAGAAGCATTTCAGAAAGTTTTGCCAAATACTGTTGAAAATAAAACTCTATTCCCTGGATTTTTAGGTAACATATTTGACGGATATGATTTACCTACGTCGTGGTTTAAGTGTCCTTGGGACAGTTGTGGTTGCGGTGCAGATGTTATTGTATCAAAAGCCAAGTCAGCTATGTATAAACCAATGTTGTCAGTTACTAACAGTAGCTGGGAAGGCAAGGAAAGTACATTAGATAATGTTGTTGGCGCAATCAACAAGCCTGTTGCAGTAGAAATGAACTTTCCTATACCATATCAGATTCTATGGGATCTAGGCAGACGATGTAATTACGACTGTAGCTACTGCTGGACTAGTGTGCATAATCGTACTGACGATCATAAAGATTATGAATTATTAGTTAGTACTGCTGACAATTTAATCGACAACTGGTCCAATAAAGAAAGCATTAGATGGAACTTCGGTGGCGGCGAGCCAACACTACATCCTAAGTTTTTAGATTTTTTAAAACATCTTAAGAGTCGAGATCAATGGATCATGCTGACTAGCAACGGAACCAGGGATCATAAATATTGGGCAGAAGCAGTTCAGTATCTAAACAGTATTAACCTTAGCGCACATTTTGACGGACTACTCGATGAAAAAGATGAAGATAGATTTGTGCGTAATATTGAAGTTATCTGCAAACATTTTGATGAGCATGATGACGATCACTGGTTGGAAATTAAGTTAATGGCACCACCACAGTATATTGATCGTGCATTAAAATTACGAGATAAAATTAAAGCGTTAGGTACACTAGATAACCCCGGAGCAAATGGTAGAATTAAAGGTGTATTAAGTCTAGTACCAATTAGAAGCATTGGCGACAGTGGAACTCTTGTTAACTACACTGAAGAACAATTAGCAGTATTTAAAAATCAATAATAGATTTAAACAAGAATTATATGACTACAAACTTTTATGAAGCACTAAAGCAAGCCGAACTGCCGCACCAAAGAATTGAACTTGCAAAAGATATCAATTGTCCTGTGGATCTATTAAAAATGTTTATTGATCAAGATGTAGAACCAAGTGTTATTATTACTGCGGCATTGAATATAAGTTGTCCAGATGATTTACTAAGTGTTGCTGCTGATAGGGCTGGCTGGAAGTTAGAATTATTAGTAAAACGAAAAAGAGACATTCTAAAAGAATACTACGAAAAAGAAAATAGTAGTGATGGTAAATTTACATTTAGTGACAGAGATGCGTTCCTTGTTAATCATATTTTAAAAAGAGATAACAAACATGCTGATATCCATCTAGGAGATTATACAGTACGTCCGCGTAAAGCAAGGATTGTAGATCAAGATGACAAGACTAGTTATAAAGAACATGTAGTTTTAATTATTTGCCCAAGTTGGGGTATTATTTTTCCTCCTTATAACATTGCAAAGATTGCAGGCCTACTACGTGGTAGCGGTTACAAAGTAACTGTATACGACTTAAACATTGATTCGTATTATATTCTAAAAGAAAAGACTGGAATTGATTTCTGGAGCAGTGAAAAATATCATTTGTGGTTTGAAGACAGATTCGATACAATGATTTTCCCTCATCTTAAAAACTATATTAACGATGTAATTGCAGAAATTATTGATATTAACCCGTCAATTGTAGGGTTTAGTTTATACAATACTAATATGTGGTGCAGTCGCGCTGTAATGCAAATGATAAGAGATATCATGCCTAACACTACTATTGCAGTCGGCGGGCCTGAAGCAAGCCAAGATAAAATTTTGCATATTATTAGAGACGGTGTTATAAATTACATTTTCAAAGGTGAAGCAGAAGAAACATTTTTACAATTTTTAGAACAAAAAGAATACTCAGCTACTGCCAATAAAGAAATTATAGGTACACTCGAAAGCAAGATTCAGTTAGACGAACTTCCTTTCCCTGATTACTCAGACTACGATATCGATTACTATTTGCATCCGGATGGAGTTAGTATTGAAACATCTAGAGGATGTGTTGCACAATGCAGTTTCTGCAGCGAAACTTGGTTTTGGAAATTTAGACAACGTAGCCCCGAACGAGTCATTGAAGAAATGAAGGATCAAATTAACAAATACGGTGTAAGAAGATTTTGGTTCGTAGACAGTTTAGCAAATGGAAATTTAAAAGCATTTAGACAATTAGTTGATCTAATAATTGAAAATAACTTAGATATCAAATGGAATAGTTATGCACGTAATGATGGCAGAATGGATAGAGATTTTATCTTCAAAATTGCAAAAAGCGGCTGTACCAGTTTAAGCTACGGTGTTGAATCAGGAAGTCAAAAATTACTTGACGACATGAAGAAAAAAGTTAAAATCTGGGAAATAGAAGCTAACTTAAAAGACAGTTTTGATGCTGGAATGGACAGTCATGTAAATTGGATGATCGGATTCCCCACAGAAACAAATTTAGATTTTTTACACGGCATGGTTCTTATATGGAATACTGGAAAATATATTGCAGCAATTAGTCCTGGCATGGGGTGCGGGCCGGCAGCATTTAGCGATTTAGAAAACAATTGGAAAACATACGGAATAACTTGGAAGGAAAAACCGTTTGATGATACATTTTTAGGGCATTGGTACACTGAAGATCATAAAAACACAGCTCTGCATAGAGTTGTTCGTATTAAAGTATTTGCTATAATGTTAGATATTTTAAAAGGACGTCTTAACATCGATCCGCATAATGGACAGAGTTATGAAGATATTAAACAATTTTATTCCTTTAACTGCGACATAGATAAAAATAATATTACACCACATATTACTGCATTAGACAACTTAGATTTAAATGTGTTAACTAGTAATAACAATCTTGCAATGTCTGTATCTAATGAGTATCTTGGACTAGCATGGTTATTGTTTAATGGACTCAATCGTAAGTTTAATTTAACTATTAAATTTGATCCAGTAGTAGACTTTAAAAACTTCGGTGCATTTATTGCTGTGAACTATTCTGCCACTGTTGTTATAAGTGTTGATGATACTGGTAATTTTTCCTTAGCAGTTAATCACGAATTAAAACATGAAACAGTTAACGAGCATTGGGAAAGTCAATTCGTACTTGAACGTAATATCAAAGATTATTCATTTAAAGAATTTTCAACATTTACTGGTAATTTTAAAGATTTAATCACTGACTATTCAGTTATTGGTGAAACAGTGCATGAGCAGTATAGAACTAAAATTATACCTATTAACCCACAATAATATATGAACGAAACAACTTGGCAAACTAAATTAGAAGAAACAACTTCAGTACACGAGCGAGTAGATCTAATTTCAAAAATAGACTGTCCTATATCTATTATAGAAATGATGGTTAAGCATGACGTAGAACCTGATGTTGTCCGGGCTGGCATTTCTCATGTAAACTGCCCTGCAAGTGTAAAGCAAATGGGTGCTGCTCGATTAACAGAACTAGAACCAGCGAGCACTAATAATGCGATATGCCCTATTCCATGGAATCATATTGCAATACAACAAAACGGTGATTTTAGAATATGCTGTCAAAATATCTATGCACCGTTTGGTAAATTAACCAGCAACGGTTCTACGGCAAATATTTCAGATGTTTCTATAAACGAAGTAAGAAACTATACAGAGATTAAAGATCTTCGTAAAGATATGATCGCAGGCAAACGAAACCCATTGTGTAATTTATGCTATAACGAAGAAGACCACGGGTTAAAAAGTAAGCGACTTCATATGTTAAAGACCTACAACACTACTGCATTTGCAGATACTACTGCTATCGATGGCACTATAGATACTGAAAAATTTCCGTTACGATATATTGACATTAGATTTGGAAATCTATGTAATTTAAAATGTCGATATTGCGGTCCGACTGATAGTAGTCTATGGTACGATGAGTATGCAGAAATGGATGGAAGAGAAGTTGTTCCTATGCCATTCTACGGATCAAAAACTTATGACATAAAGAAAGTTAACAATAAGTGGGAAGTTGATAGTTTAGATTTTAAATGGTACGAAGATAAACAGTTTTGGGATCAAATAACTAAAATGATTCCCTATATTGATCGTTATTATTTTACAGGCGGCGAACCAACTATTAACAAAACACATTTTGAATTGTTAAAATTAATCATTGATCAGGGTTATAGTAAACAAGTAGTTCTAGAATATAATTCTAACATGTTTGCTATTCCTGATAAACTATACGATTTATGGAAAGAATTTAAAAGTGTAGGTATAGGCTGTAGTATTGACGGTATCGGCGACATGGCCAATTACCTAAGGCCGCCAAGTAAATGGCCTGCATTGTCTGAAAATATTGACAGATTAGGTTATAATCCTATTAGATCAATTAATGGATCAATAGCCACTACTGTTAGTGTATATAATGTATTACACTTTTTAGATATTACTAGATGGCTATTTGAGAAAGATTTTAAACGTATTAAAAAGACTCCAAGTTATCATGTACTAGAAGGTCCAGAAACTATGAGTATACAAGTATTGCCAGCTGATACTAAGGAATATATTAAGTTACAATATGAATTATTCTATGAAGAAATAGATCAAAAATATGGACTAGCTTGGGGCGATACTTTTAGAAAAAATTATAGCGGACTGCTAAATTATATGTTTGCCAAAGATAACAGTCATTTATTGCCACAGCTAGCATTTGATACTAATAAATTGGATGAATTAAGAGGTCATAAATTAATCGATAACATTCCATGGCTAGCCAAAGTATTAGAAAAGACTTGACTTAGTCCAGTTTTGACTGTATAATATACATATTGTTTAACACAACGGAGCAGAAAATGGCTACAGTAGCAGGCGTAAAAATTAAAACTAAGGCAAAAAAGATCACTAGCGTAACCATTCGTGAGCATGCCAAGCGTGATTACAGTCCAAAGTGGGACGGATGCGATACTTGGTCCGAAAGTCAATTCTTGCGCTACTTCCATGCCTCTATGCAATACTACCGTATGGAGTCAAATAACAAAGAACTCAAAGCTAAAGTTATTGACTGGATGGGTAAAAATGGTTACGACCGGGCCACTATCTCTGCTTTTAAGAAAACAAAAGATAATCGTTGCGGCATTACTGTAGGATCAATTGCTGCCTGCTTGCTCCGTGGTATGCAACCGTGCCGATTGGATTTTAACAAAGGACGTGACACTGCTGAATGGCTTAAGGCAGAAATTGCTAAAGTTATTGCCGACGGCAAGGATGACATTGACGACGAAGCAGTAGCTGAAGTTAAAAGCACTACTCCTGTGATCTCAATCCAGGAACGTGTACGTGATGCTGCCTATGCAATGACTGAAGAAATTGAAGACGCTATCGAAGCGTTCCAAGTCAATCCTACAGACTTTGATCCTAAGGCATTTAAGGTGCTTAACTTGCTCAAAGCTAAGGGTGCCAAGGCAGCTCATGCACGTTTGATCCGTGATTTGTATTCTAAAGATCTAGCAGAACTTGAAGAATTGTTAGGTGATAACCCGGACGAACAGTTGAGAGAAGCACATAAGCATCTTACCCGTCGTCAAGTTAAGTCTATTCATGCATTTTATCAAGAAATTGCCAGTGCATGTACTATGCTTGCAGAAGAAGCTAAACTCAACAAGAAGCCACGTAAGACTAAGGCAGTTCCTGCGGAAAAGATTGTTGCTAAACTCAAGTATCTCAAGACTAACGAGCCACTTAAACTAGTGTCAGTTAACCCTGTAGATATCATCGGAGCACAGGAATTGTGGGTTTATAATACTAAAACTCGCAAAATTGGCAAGTATGTTGCTAGCGAATTTAACGTGTTAGGTGTTAAAGGCACTACAATTACTAACTTTGACGAGTTTAAGAGTGTGCAAAAAACTGTGCGTAAGCCAGAAGAAAAGCTCAAAGAGTTTAAGGCAGCTGGTAAGATTGCACTGCGCAAGTTCTTAGACGAAATCAATGCTACAGACACTAAAATGAACGGTCGTATTAACGAAGATACTATCCTACTTAAAGTAGCATAACAGTATTAGGGCTGTGGATAAATACTTGAAAGAGAGTATTTTCCATGGCCATAAACATTTTCGAACCATTAAAATTCAGCACTCAAGGTATTAACGACCTTGCTACACAAACATCTTTGGTTGTTAGCAACGGCAAGATTACTGTTGATACTGTCGAGCCCACTAAAGCAGTTAGCTTTTCCGGAGGTAGCTTTGCCGAAGTTGAGGGCAGAGGTATTAAATGGACCGGTGGTAACAAGAGTAAGACACTAACTCTTAGACAGTCCAAGCTGTGGGCTGATATGAGCGTTAACCTTGCAGACGAACTTGACTATCAGATCAGCGATGTAAGCGTACTATCATTAAGTGAACTAGGTGCTACAGTTACTAAGAGTAACTTAAAAACAGTAGGAACTTTAAAAAGCCTACGTGTTGCTGGCAATGCAACCATTGGTGACTTTGCCTTTATCTCTAGTGACTTAAATCGAATTGGTATTAACACTGAAACGCCAGGCGGTGCTGTTGGCATCCGTGAAAATGGCGTTGATATTATTGTTGGAAGCAACAAGAGCAATACTGCTACCGTTGGTACAACCAGTAATGATAACTTAGAACTTATTACAGATAACACTACTAGAGTTACTATTGCCAGCAGTGGTGATGTAACAGTACATGGTAAAATTTTCGCTGAAGAAGTAGTTACGCAACGTTCTACACCACTAGCATTTAAACAAACTGCTGATAGTAGTAATTACGGTAAAGGTATTATCTGGACAGGTATGCCAGGAACTACCCGACAACTAGTTTATCAATCAGGGCCTGATAGAATTTGGTCTACAGATACAATTGATCTTGTTGAAGGCAAGTACTATGCTATTAGCCGTGTACCAGTTTTATCACAGTCTACACTAGGCGATACCGTTACAGAAAGTAACTTACAAAAATTAGGCCTATTGAGAGAATTACAAGTTGCAGGCAATGCAGCCGTAACTAGAACGCTATCAACTAGCCGAGTTGAAATTGGTCAGTTTGCTATTGGCGAGAGTCGTTTAGAAACTATCGATGACTTCACCGTTGTACGTAACACAATGCCAGAGTTATCAATCGGTACTGATATTATTATTGGCAGCACTAGTAACAAGACAAGAACTGTAGCAGTACATGGTCAAATGACAGTAGGTGTTGCGAATCCTGATGAAGGTGTTGCACTTACTGTTGCTGGTTCAGTTAGCTTTGATAACAAGAAATTTGAAGTAGGCACGGGTGCGCCGCAAGCCGGTATCTACAGCAAAGGTGACATTGTTTGGAATACTAATCCGAAAGCTACTGATTATATCGGTTGGGTATGCGTAGTTCCAGGCGAACCAGGCTCTTGGTTACCTTTTGGTGCTATTGCTAGCCGATAATGTTGACATACAGTAGCAATACTGTATAATTACTATAACCGGACTTCAACGTCATTCATCCCGGTATATAAACTCTGCATGTCGTCAAACTTGCTACCTTACAAAGGAGACTAGAGATGGCAAATCTACAACCCGTACTTTATAAGTACACCTCAACAAAAGAATATCACGACGCATTTCCTTGCGCTTATCGCCAATGGCGTAGTGATAGTCACTGTAATCTAATTCACGGTTACAGTTTTTCAATGAAGTTCTATTTCGGTACTAACGATTTAGACGTTCGTAACTGGGCGGCCGACTACGGCGGACTCAAAGAACTTAAAAAGACACTAGAAGATCAATTTGATCATACACTTATTGTAGCACAAGACGATCCAGAATTGGCTACATTTAAGATGCTACAAGAAAAGAAAATGGCTAAGATTGTTATCTTGCCAGCACTAGGATGTGAAGCATTGAGCGACATGCTATACAAGTATGTAAATGGTGTTTACATTCCGGAGATGTGGGGCCCAGGTGAAGCGGCTAGACTTTGGTGCTATCGTGTAGAAGTGCGTGAAACTCAAAGTAATATGGCTTTCCGTGAAGGCCATCGTGAATGGAATGAAAATTTACTTGATTAATATCAAATAAGTTGACTGCTAATGGACATAGTGTTATAATATGCTATGTCCATTTTTATTGATTGTGTATTATGAAACGTATTGGTTTTGCTTGTAAGTGGATTGATCGTCCAGATCAAGTTGAAGGTATTGATAAAAAAGATGAGTGCAAGGCCCTGAACACAGGCTCAACTACCGTTGCATGGTTAAATAGACAGTCGAGGGATGTAGCAGAACAAAAGTTATGGGACCTAATGGTAGGCAACATCGAAGCTACTCGCAAGCTCGTCGAACGTGTAGGAACACTTGATGAAAATCTTAGAATGGTACGACTCAGTAGCGATATACTACCTGTATATACTCAGTCACTTTGGAGCGGGTATTGGCGGCTTCCCGATGTCCGAGCCTATTGCGAAAGAGCATTTGGAGAAGTGGGAGATTTGGCTCGCAAGAATAGTGTTAGGTTGTCTATGCACCCTGGCCAGTTTACTGTGTTGGCAAGTGTTAACCCAGGTATTGTAGAACGATCAATTGAGGAATTTGAATATCATGCAGATATGGCACGGTGGATGGGCTACGGTAAAACCTTCCAGGACTTTAAAATTAATGTCCACATCTCGGGTAAACTTGGCCCCGAAGGTATTCGAAGTGCCTACCAACGCCTTACCCCCGAAGCCCGCAATTGTATTACAATTGAAAACGAAGAAAACGCATGGGGATTAAATGACTGTCTTGATATTAGCGATATCGTTCCTATTGTGCTCGATGTACACCATCATTGGATTCGTGAAGGGGAGTATATCTCTCCGACAGACGATCGTGTTAAGCGTGTCGTGGATAGCTGGCGCGGTCTGCGCCCTACTATGCATTATTCAGTATCTAGGGAAGACTATCTTGTGGATCACAACACTAGTCTAGCACCTAATCACGCTAATCTTCTAGCAGACGGCTACAAAAAACAAAAGCTCAGAGCACATTCAGACTTCTACTGGAATACAGCAACGAATGATTGGGCACTGAGCTTTTTAGATACACACGATATTATGTGTGAATCTAAAGGTAAGAACTTAGCCAGCTTTGCTTTACACAAGCGGGCTAAAGAACTTACTTTGCTTTAGGAGCACGTGGCTTCTTAGGAGCAGCCGGCTTTTTAGCAGGTGCTTTTGGTTTAGCAGTTTTAGCTTTCTTAGGCTTAGCAGCAGGTGCCGGAGCCTGTTCAACTACAGCAGCTGGGACAACTGCATCTGGAACAACTACAACTGATTCTACAACTGGAGCAGGAGTTTCTACTACAGGTGCTGGTGCAACTTCAACCTTATATGGAGCTGCTGGGGTTACTTCCGGCTTAGTGCCTGTGAAGAATTCTTTAATTTTCTTGAACATTTAAGTTCCTCCTTAGGTGTTTATTTATAACTAAATACAACTATGAGCTATAATTTTATCAGGTGGAGTATGTTACAAGAGTCAAATACGCCGAAGACCCTAGAATTATTCAAACTTCCATATCATAGAGAAGATTTAGATCCAAGTATTAGTTTGGAAACAATGAACTACCACTATGCTAAACTGGCTAAAGGGTACGTTGATCGTTATAATGCAGGAGAAGGTGATGCAGATTTTAACGAAGCAGGTGCGTATCTGCACAATATCCTATTTCCGCAATATAGAAAGTATGCAGGATCAAATCTGCCTACAGGTGCAGCTCTAGAATTTATTAACAAGCACCACAAGACATTCGATAACTTTAAAGAAAAGTTTACTAAAACTGCAATGGGGATTCAGGGTTCGGGTTGGGTCTACTTGGCACGTAACGGTGAGATCAAAACTATTGTTAATCATCAAACTCGTAGCGATATTGTCTTATTAATTGACTGGTGGGAACATGCATGGGCACTAGACTATCAACACGATAAGAAAAAGTACTTAGAGAATCAATGGAAGATCATTGATTGGGATATTGTATCCGCTAGAGTCGGCTGATATCCGCAGTACTTGATACTGGCATATCCCATATTAGGCGTCGCTCGACGCCTTTCTTTTGAGCAAAACGTTTGGCATCACAATGCTCACAGCAATGAAAGTAGTTGTTGTTCAGACGCTTAGGGCTAATCTTTTCTTTCAGTCTACGAAACAATTCACCACAGTTATCACAACGAAACACTGCTAGTGTTCGAGTGCGGTTATAAGTGTGTTCTACACCTAGTTTGCTAGTTCTAGTGTGTTGAGTAGTTTCTAATTCTGTTGTTATGAACATAATTGTATTTACATTAGGGTTGTAAAATTAAAAGGTAAATACCATTATGATAACAATTTCCGACTCAGCAAAAGCAAAAATACTAGACATTCTAGCAGAAGAAAACAATCCCAACATAGCATTACGTACTTTTGTACAAGGTGGTGGGTGTAGTGGATTCAGTTACGGATTCACACTAGAAGAAGAGCACAACGAAGATGACTTTGAATTTCCTGTAGGAACATACAAAGTCCTAGTAGATGCAATGAGTATGCAGTATCTTGAAGGTGCTGAAATCGACTACAAAGATGAACTAATGGGTGCATCTTTCACAATTAAAAATCCAAATGCAACAACAACCTGTGGTTGCGGATCAAGTTTCGGGGTATAAACAAAATGGCAAGACAAAACGTAGACATTGGCGTACAAGGTAATGATGGAACTGGTGACAGTATCCGTGAAGCATTCCGTAAAGTTAACGATAACTTTAGAGATCTATATGCAGTATTCGGCAATGGTGACCTGATTAAATCAACAGGATTAGATGATTTCCCAAATACCTATGCTGCAAATCAAATTCTAGTAGTCAATGATGCAGGCGATGCATTTTTAGCTAAAGATGTAACTGGCGGTGAAGGTATTACTATTGATAATACCAACGAAGGTGAAATGATTATCAGTGCTAGTGGTGCAAAATTAAGTGCAGACACTAGACCTAGTTTAGGTGCTCCACTGAATGCTAATACATTAACTATTGGTAAATTAGGTGAACCTTCAGACGCTGCTGTAACATTGTTTAACAGCGTACACGGTACAACTATTACTATTGATGATCTAGCTATTCCTAAAGGTTATGCTGACCGTAGATACTTGCAATCAGGTGGAGGATCTAGTGCCGGACAAATTCGTATTAGAACTGAACCAGTAGACCAAACAGAATATACAAAAACTATTAACAGTTATCAAAACGGTAACATTAGAATTAATAATCACGGATACGATAGCGGCTCCGATGGTATTGCATTCAAATACTATTCAACAGGAACGTCGCCAGCTGGTCTAGTAGAAGGTACTACATATTACTTAAAATTTGTTAACGTACAAGAACTTAGCGTTCATCCTACTTTTGAAGATGCTCGTGCAGGTACTAATAGAATTACTATTGCAACTGGCGGCGGTAGCGGCACACAAACACTAGTTGATGCATATCTTGATACAACAATTCCTGGAAACTTTTTAAGTAACGAAGCCCTTCCTCGAGTATCAGCTGTTCGTAGAACTGGTGATGTGATGACAGGACCGTTATACTTGGATGATCATCCAAGTCCTCTTAACACAACTGCTATACCAGATCTAGTAGGAGCAGACAGTGATTTTCAAGCTGCTACAAAATACTACGTAGACAATAACAGTTTTGCAAGTAACATTAATTTGTTTGTGGCAACCAGTGGTGATGATAGTCAGGCCAATACTCCAGCTGGTAAAGAAGGTCGTGCATATGCTTATGCGTATTCTACAATTGGCGCAGCTTGTGCTCGTGCAGTAGAATTAATCGAGCTGGCTGCAAATGAGCCTGGTCCGTACAGACAAAAACTTGCATATACCATTGGAACAACAACGACTATAAGTACAGTTCAATCTGTTGCATTTGCTGGCGGCACTGGTTATACCGCAGTACAAGATTTACTAACACTTAATAGAGAATATATCCGTGCTGAAGTAATTGGGTATATTAATACAGTCTATCCAGATTTAAAATATAATTCAGAATTGTGCTCACGAGATGTGGGCATTATTATCGATGCTGTTATTATCGACACACTAGTTAACGGCAATTGGCAATCAGTAAATGCAGGTCGTTCATACTTTAAAAATGCCAGTGCTCGAGTTGCTAGCGGTGCTCAACAACTAGAAACAGTTGCAGGTATTGTTTATGCAAAATCTCTAGCTGAATACGTATTACAAAAAGTTAATCCTCCAACAAGCTATCAAACGGTATACACTAGACAAACTACTGGTATTAACAGTAACTCTACTCAACGCAGTTTAGTAGCAAATAAATTTAACACAGTTATAGGTATTATCCAAGACGGTATTAGTTCAGCACCAACTATTGATTACGGTACTGGTTATGTAACTTTTACTGTAGATAATGGCGGTGCTGGTAATGTTGATCAAGGCAATCCTACTAACGTAGATATTATTCCAGGAAAAATAGTCAAAGGAATTAGTTCAGGAGCAACTGCTCGCATAGTGTCATATACGTCGGCATCGCTAACTGATACTATTACATGTCAACTATTAACACCTTATAACTTTGTTGTAACTGAAGAAATCGAATTTGGAGAGCCTAATAAAAATCTACAAATTACTATTAGACCGGAAAGTGGAATTTATTACGAAGACTATCCTATTCGAGTTCCTGCTAACGTAACTATCCGTGGTGATGATTTCCGTAGAACAATTGTCCGTCCTAAGGATCGTGCAAGTCAAAGTCCGTGGATTGAAACATATTTTTATAGAGACACTACATTTGACGGAATAGATCTTGCTCCTACATATTATCCACATGCTATTGAGTTGTTAACTCTTAATAAAGACTATTTAAAACGAGAAGTCATTGCATGGATTGCTAGTCGTGTTGCAGGAAACCTTAGTCCGTTCACAACAGGATTTACCTATAATGAAGGTAAGTGTAGTCGCGATGTTGGTTTAATTGTTGATGCATTAATACAAGATATTAAATTTGGTGGTAACGCTAGTACATACGATGCATCTGCTTTATACTATAACGGTGTTACTAGTAAGATTGCCGGGCAAGAAGCGCAGACCGCTGCTGCTCTTAATCAATTAAAAACTATTGTTGTTAGTTATATTTTAACAAACACTGCGTATAGTTCGTTGCAAACAGCAGTTGCACAAACAACAACAGCAACTAACGGAGAAGCTGCTGCAATCACTAACACATCTACGCTGATGACTAGTATTGCGTCAGTAGTTAGCACAGGTCTTAGTGCATTACCAGTAACTTACGACAGTCCTAAGTATGGATATCATTACCTAAAAGACAGTTCTAGAGTGATGAATGTCGGTGCCAGCTATACCAATGCTGGAGGTTATGTTAAAGCAGCCAAATTAATAGAAATTAATAAAGCATATATACAAGCTGAAGTTAACGCATATGTATTAGCATATACAGGTGTGGTTGCATATGATGAAGTTAAATCAATTCGTGATACTGGTTATATTGTAGATGCAGTTATTGCTGACTTAAGAGCTGGCGGAAAAGCTAATGTGGTCGATATCGCTAGTAGATTTTACAACTCTAGTGCATTAGTGACGCAAGCAGCATGTGTTGCTGGTATTGGATATATTGCAACTATTGCACAACGAATTACACAAAACTTAGCGCCAGTAGTTACATATCAAACTTTAGTTGATCAAGTAGTTGATACTAGTATTGTTAGAGAAAGTGCCAGCGCCGCTGTAATTACTAATTTAGTAAGTAGTGTAACTTTTGCATTTGATGCTCAATATAATCCTCCTAAAAATGCTAACGAAGTTGATGCGTTCTTGTTTAACGACGCTGTTAGAATTAGCAACATTACTGGTCAAGCTCACGGTGGATTCATGTGCGTGCTTGATCCTTCTGGAGCTATTGGATCTAAGAGTCCATATGTTCAAGAAAGTGCCAGCTTCTCAAAGAGTATAAACAGACAAGCATTCAGTGGTGGTATGTTCATTGACGGGTTCAGTGGAAGATTAAAAACTAAAATTACCGCAACTAGTGGTGCTGGACTAGTATTAGAGTTAAGTGGATTAACTTATAGACGACCTATTGCACCTACTGCATTTTATTATAACGGATACCGTTATCAAGTTGATAATGTTAAATCATGGAACCCTGGAACCGGTGCTGCTACTGTAGAATTAAACCCCACAACTCCATGGAGTTTAGGTAATCTAAACATTGTGTTAGAAACTCCAGGTAATCGTTCAATGTTGGCTAACGACTACACACAGGTCAACGATCTAGGGTACGGTATTGTTGCGCATAATACCGGCTTAACAGAGCAAGTATCGACATTTACTTACTATTGCCATACTGCATACTTTGCCAGTTACGGTGGACAGATTAGAGGTGTTGCTGGTTCTAATGCACACGGTCAATATGGATTACGAGCTGTCGGCGCAGATCCGACAGAAATACCTGACCAAGTTGCACTAGCAGAGAACATGACACAGGTTGCTAAGATTTATCGATACGATGATTATAGCGGTGACAATCAAAAGAATGACATCGAGTTATATGTAAAGAGATACAGCTATATTCCTTCAAGTGTTAGCGAGATTGAAATTGATCACTTAAATGGTACTATTGGTCGATATGAATTGCGCACTGTAACACGTACTGGACTAAATGAAAGTCAATACACTTACAGAGTTACAGGTGTTACTAAAGCTAGCACAGCCGTAGTGACGGTACACGGCACGTTACCATTAACAGTTACTGGCATTAGTCGTGCAAGTCCTGCCGAAGTAACAGTAAGTGGAAGTCACGGACTAACTGACGGAGATTTTGTAACGATTACTGGCGTTGTAGGAATGACGCAGATTAATAATGGTAGTTACTATATTAAGTCAACTGCTGCAGATACATTTACACTGTATACTGATAAAACATTAATTCCTGAATTAGATAGTATTAACTTTACAGCATGGGCTAGCGGCGGAACTGTTGAGAGCCCTATTAAATTCTACCAAGGCGATCGTGTATTGATCAGTGGTGTAGGAGGCATGACTCAGCTAAATGGAAACAAGTATTTTGTTAAACCGTTAACTTATAAAACATTTGAATTATATTCTGATGCTGCATTAGCTTATCCAGTTGACTCTACAACGTATACTACTTACACTAGTGGTGGTGTAGTAAATGAAAAATTTACCTACAATATTAACGCAGTTAGTAAGGCAACTCCTACACAGGTTACATTCACTGAAAGTCATCATTACTCAGATGGAGATCTAATAAAGATCGACAGTGTTGGCGGCATGACACAGATAACCGGTCTGTACTATGTTAAAAAGAATGGTGCAAATACTGTACAATTGTATACTGACCCAACACTAGTTACTGCTACAGATAGTAGATTGTACAGTACATATACTAGCGGCGGAACAGCATTTGGTGGCAAGGAAATATTGTTGTTAAGTGTTAGTACTGGATCAAATGATAACAGAGAAGCAAATGGTCTTGTTACACAGTTAAGTGACAACATGAACATCTCAATTCGTGAACTACAGAACTTTAGATTTACCGGAGTTGACAACGTTAACCCGACTAGACCGAGTACTGCTCTTGAGTTTGATGCAACTTTACCAACGGTGTATAGAATTATTGCCTACGGTACAACACTACCAGACGGGTCAGCATTGCCAGCTAACGAGGCAATGCTAAGTTCAGATACTAGCTTTATCTATATCAAACCCACAACTGATCCTACTCAAATTACCACAACTGATCCAATTGATGGAGCAAAGACACTAGGGTCACAAATTGGAGATACTAGAATTGCCATATACTCATTTGATGGAGAATCTAATTCTAGTAATAGAGATTTATTAAACACTGGTACATTAACATTTGCTTGGAACGGTAAGGTACATAGAATTACTGGATACACTGCTAATGTTGGATTAGTTCCAGCATATATTACCATTGCTGATATTCTAGATAATAACAACTACGGTGGTGGCACTACAGGTATTAATAAGGCATTTGCTACGGCTAGTGCAACTACACTACGTGCCGGCTTGCCTGCAGGCTCTACTGCTGCAATTACTGTTAAGATTTCAACATGTCGTGTTACGGGGCATGATTTCTTAGATATCGGTACTGGTGGATATAATACTACTAACTATCCTACTGCAATTTTCGGCAACCCAGCACAAGGTCCAACTCAAGAAAACGAAGTAGTTGAGGAACTGAAAGGTCGAGTCTTTTATGTATCAACCGACCAGAACGGTATCTTCCGTGTAGGTCGATTCTTTACAGTTGACCAAGGTACTGGTACTGTTACATTCTCCGCAAGTATTGCGTTGAGTAACTTGGACGGTATTGGTTTCAAACGTGGTGTTACAGTTGCTGAATTCTCCACAGATGCAACAATGACTAACAATGCTGCTGATACAGTACCTGTACAGTCAGCTATTCGCGGTTACATTGACAAGCGTTTAGGTCTTGATCACAGTGGTAATAATGTACCGGTTCCTAACTTAGTTGGGCCAGGTTATCTACCATTAAGTGGTGCGCTGGCCATGAAGGCTAACTTAAACCAAGGTGGTTATAAGATTCAAAACTTAGGAGCTCCGGCAGTCGATGACGATGCTACTACTAAGCTGTATGTTGATGAGAGAGTTGGTTTGTATGACCAATTATCTAAACAAGACGACGTAGAAGTATTTGCTCCAGCTAGCGCAGACCTGTTAGTATTTACAGGTGGCGGGACTAATGCAATTAGTGCAACTGCTAGTGGTGATATCGGTGCTACATTAACTAGCACTAACTTAACTACACTAGTTGGAGGTATTACTAATACACCAACAATTGATTCGGGTATTGCAGGTACTTCACTACTGTATGTGAGTGGAGGTATTGTAGTAGATGATATTACAGGATTTCCAACTAGCGGATATATTAGAATTGACTCTGAAGTATTCCGATATACTAGCATCACTGCGATAGCAAATAGATTTGACGGTATTACTCGAGCAGAGTTAACTACTGTCGGAGCAACACATGCTACGGCAGCTACTGTTATTGGCTTGTCAAATGCTAGAGTTAATTTACAAATTAATCCATTGGTAATCGTCAACGCAGATGTTAGCGAAACTGCTGGTATTAAACAAAGCAAGCTAGATATGGATGATGCCACTGCTGATACTGCACTGGCAGCTGTTAAAGGTATTGCAAGTTTTGACAGTGCAAATTTTGAAACAGACGGCGGCGGATTTGTTAGTATTAAAGCTGGCGGGGTTGCCTTAACAGAAATAGCCAATATTGGCAACGGTAGTATCCTAGGCAATTTTAGCGGCAGTGCTTCTCGCCCAATTGAATTAACTGCAAGCACAGTTGGTACTAAATCACTTGAAGCATTGTTTACTAGCAATGGTGCGTTGACTAGAACTAGTAGTGAAACATTTGCAGTTGTAGGAATTACAACCAACGGTGCAAACAACAGTTTAGTTAAAACTAGCAGCACTGGAACTATTGATGTTAAGGGATTATCTATCAACGGCAATAGCGTTTTATCAATTGCTAGTACTACCGTAAACGTAAGCACACCTGGCGGTGTTAATATTATTAGCGCAGTTGGTTCCAACGATGCAGCAACTCCAGTTACTGTTCTTGGACAGTGGACATTAGGCGCTAATGCAACACTAGCTGCTACATTTGCTGACTTGGCAGAATACTACACTGCTGATAAAGAATATGCTCCTGGTACTGTGTTGATATTTGGAGGTGATGCTGAAACTACAACTACTA
>JAULBY010053772.1:0-11399 GCA_032358315.1 Ophiocytium majus
CTCACATGCAGTTGTTCTCACATGTAGACATGCATATGTGTATGCATGCTCAGCAGACAGGCTCAGAATCCTGTCACTCAGGAAGTGTTACAGTGGGCATGTGCAACGGCCACGAGCGTGCGGGCATGCATGCCTGGGCTCTTGCACGCCCCACGAGTGCAAATAAACGGAACTGCAGTACTACTTTTACTTCAAAAGTACTACTGTAGTACTTCAAATATGTGCACTGCAAGTACATGTATGTGGACATTGGTCAACCCTTCAGCACGGGCTGATTGCAGCCGCACGCGGCATATGGTTTTGACGGCGAAACCGTGTTGCAGGGCGAGCTTCGGCAGCAGCGTGCTGAGGAGGGCTGCCTGTCATTACGGGCACGTAAACAGCCCCTTGTGCTGGTATGCCTCTGTATCTTCACTAATAACATTGGTGGCAGCAATTGTTTGCAGGCACCTTTCATTTAAGGAAACTTTGTGGTGGAGCAGCACCTGGTTCATGAACAAGTGGACAATAGTATGGGTGGAGCGAGTTGCGCTTTTAAAACCACACAGCTGCACCAAGGGTACTTGCACATGGTGTATTGCTTTTGCAAGCAAAGCATGTTGCACGGCCAGCTTTGGCAGGAGCTTTGCTTGCCATAGTGGGGCGTTGTTGCCGTGTCCACCTGCCTTCCAATTACAAGCACCAATGCCGTGTCGCTGCCGCGTGGTCTGCTCCTGTGCGCTTGCAGCCGGTTAATACAAACCAACAGTCATCAGCAGTGCACATCTATAGGTTTACCTGTGACTGTACAACATGTTCTGCGTATGTGGTATAGGTTACCTCCCGCATTGTGAGAGTGTCAGCACCAAATGCTGTGTCGCTGCCGCGTGGTGTGCACCTGTGCGCTTGCAGCCGATTAACACAAACCAGCGTGTGGCGCTGCGGTACGAGGTGGGACGCTTCTTTGGGGCGGTGGAGCGGCTTAAGCGCGCAGCCGAGGCCAAGTGAGTTTTTTACAGGATTACTATTGACATCGTTACTTCTGACATCGTAAATATATATATAATGAATGGAAGTACATGTGTTATGATTTAAAAAGTATGTTATAAACCAGGCACGTGTACACGTCTAATGTGCATGTTACGAAGTATACTCATGTCACACTCCGGTTAAGGCGCGGAAAGCTGGTTAAGACCGTCATGTATGGGCTGCATCGTGTACATCATGCTTACAGCACAGAGACTGCTCATCAGATGAACTCACACCGTTCATCAGATAAACTCTCTCATTTTATGTGACAACTGGTCTCTGTGTGGTAGGCATGATGTACACATTGCAGCTCACTGTCGGTGTTCACCAAGTTGTAGAAGAGATCCAGCAGCGTCTGCTCATCATCACCATCACAGGCAGACAACGGGTGGCAGCACCACACAAGGGATGCGTCAAGGTACAAACACGATGCCTAGGAGGGCGCACTCACCGTCCTGCGCTGCAACAGTATTATTCATGATGGGCAACAGTCGCATCTGTACATTTACTGCATGTATGTATGAGTACTTACACACTACCGGCATGCTTGTACAAGTGTTTGTGCATCACAAGCGTGTGTGCATTACGTGCATTTGGAATGAACACGCATGTGATGCTGCCTATTTTTATCTCTTGGGCGCACGTACATGTACGTGTGTGCTGAAACGCACGGTTGAAGAGATAAACTCCTGTTTTTCCCCGGACACGTTTGTGTATGCACACGTACTTCGAAGTATTTGATACCAGGCCAGGTACCGTATACACCTGTGAACATACATGTATTTCCTGTTTTTCGTGCATGCATGTAGGTTTGTGCTGAAGGAATTCACAGGCCTGAAATGGCCCTTCAAAATTAATGTGAAAGCTCATCTAGGAGCGATATTTATATACATGCTTATTGGCCACATGTGCTTCGAAAAGTATGTACCAGGGCGCAACAGCAAGAAATCGGCCACCAACTGCGACAAGTGGTGCTCGTCCTTTCTGCACCATTAAAGAAGTACGGCGACGCAGTCTTGACTCAGGATGCATTGGTAATTATCATTATTTCTTGCAGTGCATTATTTACTTATGTAAGCATTTATTTGCAATGAAGTGTAAGCATGACATGTGCCATATCCTGAACCTACGTCCCTGCATTTTTGGGCCTTTGCATGCTCCTGAGAAGATCACAGCAACAAATAATCTACTACATCGAAGTGCATGGCATACTGAAGTGCGTGCTAGACTGTGGTATACATTGTGTGCCTCAGTGGCATGGAAACACAATGCGGGAGCGAGGGAGCTGTAACATGGTTAGCAAACAGGGAAGGGCCGGCACTGACACTTGCTGAGTTATATGCGCCTGCTCTGCTGAGCAGGAACTCGCAGGAGGCGGAGGGAGCCTTTGCTGCCATGAGCGTCGCCCTTGACAGGTAAACTTAAACTGTTGAAGTGTTATAATATAAATACCTATGGAGACATGAGGCATGTGCGCACCAGCTATACTACAGAATGCATGGATGCATGGATGCATACGTCAGCAGGCCTTCCGATCGGCGGCAGGCTGACCTGCCAGCGGGAAGGCGGCTGAAGTTGGCACATGCAGCCATCAGCGGAGGAGCGATTGCAGCCTGCAAGGCAGCGTTTGATGCCAGCAGCATGGACGGGTGTAAACTTCGAGTGTGACGTTGGGGCCTACTGCGGCCACGAGCGTGGGGCTTGAAAGCCACTGGCGCCGGCACAGAGACCTACTTTTGACTGCCGCAGCCGCACTCGATGAGCATTTCATGCGTTGGATTTATGTTTTTGATGGGCGGCCTTGCCTTGCATCAGTGCAGTAAGAACTGAAAGTCAGCGCAGCAACCGATGAACACACAAATACTTTCTGCTGCTGCTGTTGTTGTTGCTGCTACTGCTGTTGCTGCTACCGCTACTGCTGCTGCTGCTGCTGCTACTGCTGCTGTTCCTGCTGCTGCTGCTACTGCCGCTGTTGCTGCTGCTGCTGCTGTTGCTGCCGCCGCTGCTGCCGCTGCTGCTGCTACTGTAATTGCTACTGCTGCTGCTGTGGGCACTGCTGCTGCTGAACAGGTACCTCAAGGCTGGTGATCTGTACGACGCCTATGACCCCATCACATCGACAGAGAAGTTCTTCACGGGCACTGACACGGCCAACCTCATCTTTGTGCCACCGGCGCGTGACCCTCCTAAGGTGCGCCTCAACTATCCCTCCACATTCATGAATACCACTTCATATATTAACTGCAGTACTGTATACTTCGGAAGTACTCCTTAGAAGTATAATATTGTGAAATACGCAACCTTCCTGTACTGTTGTAACAAAATTGCACTTGTGCAAGAACTCCGGCCACACGTGCCGCCATGAACCATTAACAATGCGTGGCCCTGTATACACGTGCTTGAAGTGTTCAAACCTTTGTTGTGGCAGCAGCAAGAAGTGCAGCAAGCAGGCACACATGGGCGGCCGGCAGGCCAGAGTACATCTCAGTGGTACATGGCAGCATGCATGGCCTGGTCATCCACAAGTGCAAATCAGTAAAATGCTAGGAACCGCCAGTTTGGTGGCGCATGTCGACAGAATCCGACGAGCCACGCGTGAAAGCAGCGTTAGCAGTTGCTGAGCTATCACCCGTGACCGTGTGTGCTGGCTGCTCATTGCTGACCAAACACTTGATACTGCCAAGGCTGCTGCTGACGCTGCCGCTGCTGCCGCCACCGCCCCTGCCGCCGCTGCTGCCACCAATGCTGCCGCTGCCGTCGCCCCTGCTGCCACCGGTGCTGCCACCGCCACCCCTGCTGCCGCCGCCACTGCCGCCGCCACCACCGCTTCCGCTGCCACTTCTCCTGCTGCTGCCGCCACTGCCGCCACCGCTACCACTGCCACTTCCCCTGCTGCCGCCACCACCGCTGCCACCGCCACCCGCCGCCGCCGCCGCGGCACAGATCCGCGACAGCATCATGCTGGTGGCGGGCCCCGACAAGGGGCGCACGGGCCGCATGATCGGCGAGGAGGCAGTGGCGTCGCGCGGCGGCGGGCTCGGCGGCGGCGCGGCGGCGCGGAAGGCCATCATCAAGCTCAACAACACCCTCGGCGGCATCCGCGAGATCAAGGTCGTGCCGTACGAGATGGTCGCCAAGACCGTGCAGCAGGGATGAAGCGCGTGCGGTGACGCTCCCTCCCACAACTTCAACTACAACTTCAACTTCAATCAGTCACCCCGCGCGGCGGCGCGCGGTTCTAGGGGCGGCGTGCGCAGCCTGTTTGTGTGGCCGTTGCGCCGGTGATGGCTGTACACGTTCACGGTGTCTGGAGTGGAGTGCGGTGAAAGAAGCACCGCGGGTATGCGGCGGTTTGGGGGAGCGGCATGCTCAGCAGCAGCGGGAGTGGTGTGGTGGGGCGCTGGGAAGGGGACGGGCGGGCGCGGAGAGGGCAGCTAGAGAGCGTGCGCAAAGAACATTCCTTGAGCCCAGGAACTGTCTCCAGGAAGCGGCGGCACCTGCTGGACCGGTGCTCGTATCACAGCTGGTGCCGAGGCCGCTGCTGACTGGTGGCAGGTGCCTGGGTGTGGGGCAGTATGGAGGAGAGGGAGAGTGGGGGGTGGGTGGGCGTGCGGTACCAACGCAAGGGCGTGCACGTGCGGAGAAACAAACAAAAAAAACATTGTTCTGAGCTTTTCCGCGCGGAAAGCAGGCAGGCGGCGTGTGGCAGGGATTTCCGGGGAGAGAGCGGTGTGCTCTAGTGAGGGAGGCGCAAGCCGCAACAGCAGCGCGGTGCTCTGTGCGGGCCACGGGTGACCAGCACTGTGCCGCGTTTCTTGCTGTGCGGTGCCTCTTCGTTGCACAGCAATCTTTACTTGAAAAACCAACGCGCTCAGTCATTTCCCCCCCATCACCTACTAGCCACATGTGCACAATGCAAAAGGCTTTGATGAAACGTGTGACTGCTTGGCTGGCCATCTGTATGACTCTCTTGTAAGCTACCCCCCCTGTCCTTTGCTCAGTACACGTGTACCAATGCTTGCACCTGCCCACGCACCAACCTGTGCTGACTTCCGGTCTGCTTTGCTAGCAAGGTCGTGTACCAATGCTTGCACGTGCCCACGCACCAACCTGTGCTGACTTCCGGTCTGCTTTGCTAGCAAGGTCGCAGCTCGGTCAGCATCATCATCTGTTCAGAGGGGATGGGCAGTCATTCAAAGCACCCAGCCAAAAACGACATGCTGCGCGCATGCCGCAATTCGGCGTCTGCAGCTCCTGCCGTGCAGACGACCCGTGTGGACGTGCGCACGGTGAAAAAACGCCGTTGGAGCACAAAGAAAGGCGCCTCTGGTTGCCTTGCCGCAGCTGCCGTGTTGACTACTAGTCGAGCAGGGAGGGGCAGCCGCACCAGCAGTGCCACCAGCAGGCCAGCATGGCGGCCAAGGAAGAGGAGGTACGCCTGGTGATGCCAGCAGCTAGTTGTCACAACTCTCTGCTTTCCGCCGTCATGTTGCCCACCCCGTGAAGCGCCCCCCACTCCCGTGATGGCCACTGGGGCACTTGAAAGCGCACAGCCCAATGAAATCTGTGTCCATGTGCTTAGCACTGCCTTAGATACGCTGCTGGCTGCTGGTGCGCTCTGCTGCTTGCGCTAACACGCTGCCCGCCGCTGGTCGTGCTGTTCCTGGCGTTGCACCTGCTGTTCCTGCTGCTGGTCCTGCTGCTGGTGCCGGCGGTGGTGGTGGTGGTGCTGTTGCGTGTTGTTGGTGCTGTCGGGGAGCAGTACGACTACTTGTTCAAAGGTGAGACAGCAAGGCACACTTAGTCTCACTTTGCTTGCATGACCGCTGCTACTGCTGCAGACTGCTGGAGCCGCCTGTTGAAACACAAACGCATGTTTTTTCTTGTCCCTGCCGCCAGCAACACCGGGACCCACGGCCCTAGATTACACAGACGGCCGATCACTGTCTGCAAATACTCACCAGCAAACATCCCGCTGGGGTTATAAACCGTGTTTGTTTTTATTTATTTGCACTTCTCAGGGGCGTGCAAAGGCCCGCTGATGTAGAGAATGTGTGTGTGTACGTGTGGTGGATTCATGTGTACCAGCCCCGTATAATTGCATGTCAAGGATGCCAGCTACAGCGCGAGCGCGCACAGCGCCCACTGTAGTACACCTGAAGTAAGCAATGCCGCATGTGCATTGTGTTGTGCGCGCCCGCGCACCTCTGGCAATAACCACTTCCATGCCACTGCACACACACCATCCACAGCAGCTGCTGCGCCAGCATTGGTATAGCGCCACTATCAGTTACTGCTGCGAGCACTGCTGCTGCTGCTGCTGCGTGGTGCTGCTGCCACCGCGGTGGGCACTGGTGCCGCTGGTGCTGCCGAGCGCTGGTGGTATGCTGGCAGTGTGCCAGGCATGCGTGACGCGATGCCTTCTGACGGTCGTGATGAGCACTGACGCCTTCCAACAATCGTGCTGAGCACTGCTGCTGCTGAGCAGCGCTCACTGAGCACTGCTGATGAGCACTGCTCCTGCTGAGCATTCCTGCTGTCGAGCACTGATGCTGAGCACTGACGCTGAGCACTGCTGCTGCTGCTGCTGAGCGCTGCTGCTGCTGCTGAGCCCTGCTGCTGCTGAGCACTGCTGCTGCTGAGCACTGCTGCTGCTGCCGCTGCTGCCGAGCATTGCAGTTGTGCTGGTTGGCGACTCTGGCGTGGGCAAGTCCAACCTGCTGAGCAGATTCACCCGCAACGAGTTCAACCTGGAGAGCAAAAGCACAATTGGTGTGGAGTTTGCCACTAAGACAATACAGGCAAGCCCCCTATTTTGTGCAGCCTCCACTATGTTCATTTCATAAATTATGTGAGTACTACAGCAGTGCACTACTTGAGAAGAATCATTTGTATGCATTCGGTAACACTTGCATGTAGTATACGTATGCATGCTTGCCCAATATCGCCTTGGCCACGACTACATGCGCGGTAACACGTGCGCATGACATACATGGCACCGCTAGGCGCGCCTGTGCACGCTGAGATCTTTCTCTGCAGAACTTTCGCTGCACCTTCCTCGCAGGCGGAGAACAAGGTGATAAAGGCGCAGATCTGGGACACGGCAGGGCAGGAGAGATACCGCGCCATCACCAGCGCATACTATAGGGGGGCGGTAGGTGCGCTGCTGGTGTACGACATCTCCAAGCACATCACCTTTGACAATGTGGAGCGCTGGCTCAAGGTACGTCGGCGTACTACTGTAGTATGTAGTGTGCAGATTGCGACAGTGGAAGAATGAAAAGTATTTTCAATACAAAAAAGTGAACGGCCTCCGCAGTTTCACAGTGCCCCATTGTGCCTGGCTGGTGAGCATCTGCACACACGTCACCTTCGACAATGTGGAGCGGTGGCTGAAGGTATGAATGCACGCACATTTGATAGTATGAAATGGCTTCTAAATTTTTTGCTGCGCTGTACTGTGCTCAACCGCTGGTGAACATGTACACACATGTTGTTTGACAATATGGAGCGTGGCTCCAGGTATTTGGCTAATAGCAGTGGGTGACAGATGTCAAATCTGAGATTTGTTTGGCAACTCATGTTGCAGGAGCTCCATAACCGCACGCGTGGTATTGAGGCACTCATAAACTGTTTATCAAAAACTTCAACTCTGTCTCACAAACTTCAGCTGTGATGTTAACTTCAACTGCAGGAGCTGCGGGACCACGCGGAGGCCAACATTGTGGTGATGCTGGTGGGCAACAAGTGTGACCTGCGTCACCTGAGGACGGTGTCAATCGATGAAGCCAAGGTGACCGCAAGCGCCCACCGCGCAGTTGTGATCCAGACCTAGCTACTATACCAATACCTGGTAACATTATGCTCTAAAAAAGGTATTGCTGCCGCTGCCACATATATATATATATATACATATGTAGTAATTTGATTGGGTGCAATTGCTACCACAACTTGCGTCACCTGATGACGGTGTCTATCAACAAGGCCAAGGTGAGGCCACCGCGCGGCACCGCTGCAGTTGTGTACATGCGCGGTACGTGGCAACTTCATTTGCCGCAAAGTGTGCTCCTACCGGTGTGTGTGTCAAGTACACTTTGGCACCGTGCTGGTACTTTTTTTTTACGGGCACATGATCAGCAGTGAGGTGTTTAAATACTTCTTGTACTATTTTTTAGATTCCGCTGCCTTAGATCCGGTAGATAGACGGTGTCCATCGATGAGGCCATGACCACAAGCGCCCACTGCGCAGCACCGCTGCAAGCGTGTACATGCACGGTACATGGACACTTCAATAACCGCAAAGTGCTCTCCTACTTGTATGTCAAAGTACACCTTGCACTCGCTCCTACTTGGTTTTCACGGGGATAGATTTGGTGGGAATTCTGAATTTCAAAAGTAATTTTTGTACAACCGCAGTAGTAGATGTACGGCTGCCGTTCACCGTGGCTTTCATTGGTGAGCTGGTTGTGCCTTTGTGTTGTTGTTTGGAGGTGACACCCAGAGTTGAGGCGAGTTGTAATGCAGATTTGCAATCCCGGCCTTACCACTTGGCTGTATCGCCGAAATATTTATTTTAGACAATGCCTGTGGCGCGCATGCTGCATTCTGTTTTAGTCCAAGCACACGTGCTTCATATACTGCCAGGCGCGCAAGGGCCACAAAGTATACTGCTACATAGTATTAACAGTATCACCGCGTATTAACATCGCATTATATGCCGTATAACATACTTCAAAGTATGTAACTACAACGCACTTCGCAGTACAATGCATTCAAAGAAGTACTTCGTAAGTACTCGTACGGCAAATACGCCGTATATCGCGTTTTTGGGCTTAGAAATGCGTAAAACGCCTTATTTTGTACTACTAGTACTAGTATAATCAATAGAAAATACTACTTGAGTACGTAGTACGTTATACTCCATGACCCATCACCGAAAATGAATGACTGCGTTCATGCGCGCGCCGCCGCCTGCGCAGGAGTTCGCGGAGGCGAACAAGCTGTTCTTCATAGAGACGAGCGCGCTGGATGCATCGGGCGTTGACACCGCGTTCCGGAACATTCTTACGGAAATGTACTCGCTCATGAACAAGAAATCGCTCAACGCGGACCGCGGCAGCTCGCCGCCGCCAGACGTGTCCAAGGTGAGCTTTGCATCTGTATCGCGGCCCTTTTTCTACCACTTTCACATTGAACTTACCTGGCTGAGCGTGCACTGAGTACAGTTTTCTACACATCCTCAGTAAGTACCGGGTACAATACTGTATATTTGATCAGCATGGCCACTTGCATTCCTAGACGTACATGTATTGCCATTATGTGCTGATGCAGCCTTTCCTTGTTCCTATGCGCGCGTGTGGCCTCCCATGACGTGCCTCCCCCCCCGCCCCCCGCCTCTACTGCTTGGCTTGCCCCCACACCTGCAGGGCGAGAGGCTCACAGCGGACATGCTGCGCCCCCCCGGCGCGGACGGCCACGCCTCCAGCAGGGGCTGCGCAGGCTCCAGCTGCAGGGGCTGAGCACCGGCACTACTTCAACTTCAACTTCAACCTCACCATCACTACTTCAACTACAACTTCAAGTTGGAGTTCTGTTCTGCAGGCGGCGCCTGCCCTGCCGCGTGCGGCGTCTTGAAGCGCACGCAAGAGCGCCGCTGCTGCTTGCGGCCCTCTTCCCAGGCAGAGTCTGGCAGCTGCGCAGACACCTCTGATTCCGCTGTGTAGCTGCTGAGCACTGCTGTAAGGAGCGCCCCCCCGTTGGCTGCCATTGCATCTGTGGCAGTTGCTAGTTGCACCAGCTACGGGAGCGGGGGGGGGGGGGGCGCAGTGGGCAAGCAGCTGGCATTGCTACCACTTTCCATTCGTGGCGCCGCCGCCACGAGCAGTGGTCTTCAGCAAATGCTGCTGTGCTGAGCAGCACAGCGGCGGCCACTGGTGTTACAACCTGTTATTGCACACGTGTGTGCACCACGTGCGCACAGGAGCAGTCATTTGTACACACGTGTGGTACCTTTATTAAACTCCATATGAGGCACGTAACAGATTGGTAGGATCGAAGAGCATTTGTTTAGCACGAAATAATGTGGTGTCGTGGCAGCTGGGGGTGCCAACTGGCGCAGGCTATCTGCGCCGCAGCAGCACCCAGCGTTCGCATTCATTTTGCTCTACTTTTTTCTATTAATTTGTTTTAAGTATCGGAGGCTGGGCTCAGCTCGTTGCAATCACCGCACTGTTGGCTTGTTGCATCATGACGTGTGCCTGCACCTGCACCTGTGCTGCCTGCTGCTGCTGCTGCACCACCGCTCAGCTCGTGAGCTGTGACTGCTTGCACTACTTTGTGTATGGATACCTTACTTCAAGTTAGTTGACCAAGCCTCCTTGTGTTGTCGACATGACCCGACCAAGGATATGTGTCACTCGTACTTCAAAGTACGCATTACTATTCCAGAGCTTGGTTGGAAAAGACGAGCTTTAGAAGCACGTTACGCTCCTGCCCGGACATTGTGGCTGTTGTACTCGCACCCGACTAGCCTTCATGCATGAATCAGAAAGTTGCCCACCACGCACGAAACCTTCGCAGATCTGCCCAGCTGCCTGGCTGCAGATGAACATTCAAACTTCAACCCGGTGCCCACAATGCCCCCATGTCTCCATGACTAATACACACTCCTACTTCAACTCGTTGCCCACATACCCCATGTCTCCATGACTAATACACAAGAGGTGGGAACTAGACGGCGGGCGTCGCACGCTGCCTGGCTGTCAGCCTGGGCGTTCAACAAGTTAGAGAGTAACGTGTGGGGAAAGGGGTAGTAACCTTTGGTCAATCTCATTCACAGGATAAGACCATGTCCTCTCCTCGTCGCTGCTGCTGCCGCCGATGCCGCAAACACCGCCACTGACGCCTTCTGACGCCTTCTGTGGCAGCGTGCCCTAGCTGCTGCTGTGCGAATGCCGCCGCTGAGGCACGTGCCGCCGGTGTCGCAAACACTGCCACTGACTCCTTCTGTGGCAGCGTTGCCAGGGCCCCAAAGTCTTTTTAAAACCTGGGCAGGTGTTGCTCCTGCGCTTAGGTTTGCACCTGGGGGTGTCAAAAACCCGGGACGGCACCCAGTTTACCCTGCGACAGACAAAGCCGGTCAATTCCACCAATCGATGCATCCTAGGGACTTCGCAGACGAACTAGCCACGTACCTCGCGCGCAACGTCGGGCCGGCGGAGGCTGGCGAGGAGCTGCGTTGCTTCGACGCGACGATGCTCAGCGCGCTAGCGGCCGTGGCACAGGAGCCTCGAGGTGCCCCTGCGGCGGCCGCGTCGGCCGTTGCGCACACCGCGGGGGCCGTGCCGGCACCGCCTGAGAGCGCCGCGGGCGCTGCAGCCGCGGCGCAGCAC
>JAULBY010053783.1:0-11398 GCA_032358315.1 Ophiocytium majus
TAGAGTAGTGCTCTGGCAACATGCCAGACCTCCCTTAGTGTACGCAATCCTGAGCATTGCCAGCTCTTTCGCTACACAAGGACAACCGGTACTCGGTAAAAATTGAGCCCGCAGCGTAACACCGTCGCGCGCTAGGCTGGCGATGGTGGGGTTCTGCAGGTTATGCTATAATCATTGCACTACCGTCTAGTTCTCTATTAAGGCCCCCCATCATAATTAAGGTACATACCGGTACTTCAGAAGTGCAGTACACTGTACTTCTGCAGAAGTACAAAAAAAAGTGTTTTTGAGCTGCCATGCAAACGTGTCCTGTACATTGATGCCATGGTCGCATGAGGTGCACAATGCCATAGAGGTGTACACTAAACTGGAAGCTACAAATACTTCAGAAGTATATCGGCACTGTACTTGGCACCGCAACAGCAGCACCCACACAAGTTGATGCAGGCAGTGAGACGCGCTGAAAATCTTCAGCCGGCTGGCAGAATCCCTGCTCAACTATACAACAAGTGTCCGTTCCGTGGAAGCGCACAACCTGTTGTATATATATACTTTTTGAGTATGTCAAGTACTTCAAGTATGCGCCATATGATCTGTGTACCACAGTTGCACTTCTTTGAAGTAGTACAACAATTGTACGGAAGTGTATGGCCTGTTCTTCAGACCATACCCTTTCCCCGACCGTTGTAGCTAAGACTTGCACTTGTTACTGCAAGTGTTGTCAGGCTATAGCCTTTGCGCTGCCGTTGTGCTGAAGGGGTGCAATTTCTCACCCCAAGCAGGAGTGCGACCCTTGTCAGCCGTGCAGCGGATGATGCACACAAGCTGCTGCAGGAGCTTAAACTTGAAGTACTTCGAAATAGGTACTTCAACATCCTTTGAAGTATACAGTAGGTCCTTCAGTAGTATGTACTTCTAGTATATATACTTCCGTAGTGTACTTCAAGTATGTACGGTATAATACTTCAATACAGAAGTACTACTGTAGTGCTGCAAAGTGAGTACTTCAGAAGAACTCAGAAGTACAAGTATGTGTATTGATTTATAAACTGGTAGCAACATGCTAGGCTCACACAAGGGTGCACAAGTTGAGCGGTGCCATGTTGCTAGCAACAGGGGATGACATGTTTGCCCATGCTTTTCGCCAGCCATGTGCACGCCATGTGCACAGCGCCCTCCGCGCCCAAAGTGCAGTTACACTACTAGTAGTACAACAGTAAGTAAGCACATACTTTTAGTATGTACTACTAGTAGTACTTCGAAGTATATACTGAAGTATGTATGTTTATGTTTCCACAAAGTATATAGTATGCGTACACTCACCCAGGCCACGTATCCGGCCCCCAGCAGCCCAGCTTGCACTGGCAGCACCCCCATGAGCAAGATTGTCGATGATGGGAGGTACCCCACATACCAGCCAAACACGGCATTGAGTGGGCTCCATGCGCCACACCTGAGGGAGTCGCTCACCCGATGCCCAGTAGTAATCCTGCTCAGCAACAGCAGCAGCAACAGCAGCAGCGGCAGCAGCAGCAGCAGCAGCAGCAGACCCCGGCAGCAGTGGCAGCAGCAGCAGCAGCAGCAGCAGCAGTGGTCAGCAGCAGCGGCAGAATGCTCAGCAGCGGCCCTCAATAGCAGCAGCAGCACCAGCAGAAGCCGCAGGTCCAGCACCAGCAGCAGCACCAGCAGCAGCACCACCAGCAGCAGGAGGAGGAGGAGTGGGAGCAGGAGCAGTGGGGGCAGCAGCAGCAGTAGTGGACCACATGGATCCCGCACACTTCGACATACTTGCCCTTCTTGTGCAAGAATGGTACCAAAACCTGCAGTAGTGTACGCATTTCCAAAAGGTGCACAAGTGTTCCCCCAGCAATCGCTTTTGAAAAAACATGCAACCGACAGAGCACTTGCAACAGTGCTGTACAGTGCTGCCAAGGCGTACATTAAGCCCTCTGATATGCACATACTACAGTAGGTACTTCTATCCATACAGAGCTGTTTTTTAAGGTGTACATGAAGCCCTGTATGCATATATACCGATAATGCATGCACTGTACTATATAGTTCAAGTACTTTAAATAGAGACATGCTCACAACTTAGCATGTGCAGTCAACAACAGGAGGTGCTGCTAGCAGGTAGGCCTGAGGCGCGGGCAGGGTAGGGCCCTGGCAGGTCGTCCGCCATTCAAAGACTTTTTGCTGACCAATACTTCACAGCAGTACTTCTGAAGTACTTTGAAGACAGTAGGAGCCTGTGTGAATGCTTCTGTGCAAGCATGGGCATGGCGCCACGGCACAGGTCGATGCATGCGCGCCGAGAGAGTGTACATGTACATCCACAGCACTGCCACGGTGAACATGAATCCGTGAACATGAGTCCACACACTACACCACTGCTTGTCATAGGTGCTTTTTAACACCGGCATACTTCTGAAGTACATTATTCACAAGTGCTTACTGTGCAATTGTGGGCGTGGCGACGTGGCACAGGTTGCCGAAGGCCCCGCCCCCAATGTACAGCGCCAGAAACTGGCGAGCACCCAAGACTGCCACTGCCGTGGGGGCCAGGAACACCAGCCCAACAGACGTGAGGAGCAGATCCCAGACATCTGTGTGCGCAAACATGGCCGTCACCAGCGTGTGAGCCCTGCGTGGGAAGCGAGCAGAGGGGGTGGGGGAGCGGGGGAGGGGGGGGAGGAGGGGAGGCAGGTAGTGCAGAGAGGGTGAGCACCACAGCAGGTAGTAAATCAATGCACAGCATTATGCGCTGAAATGGTATGCTGTGTGTGATGTGGTGCGGGGTCCAGACGCCTGTCAACAACCACATGATTTGTTTACACATGATGCACTTAAAAAAGAAGCTGCCAGGTCCACATGCCAGTCACAGCCCACATGACGAATGACCTGTGATGCCCATCTGGACTACAGTATATGTAAATTCATCGTCACTCGGGGTGGAACCGGTGTAGGGGCTAAATACAGGATGTGTCCGTAGTACTTGAAGTACTGTATATATATACTTTGAAGTATAAATACTTCTCCAAGTACCATTGAAAGGCTGAATTGCTCACACCGCAAACATGCAAGCCACTGCACCAGCACCAAATACCTCCCACATACGCCGCATTTGGACATGTGTTGGTAGCATTTTTTTGATTCGTCATAAGGCTTGTATGTAGGTTATTTTATTTGCGTTTGTGGGCGTGCACGAGCCCATGTCATACGGGCTGACATGAAGCAATGGTATAGACTACACACCCAGCCAAATATAGAATACTCACAACTTGGCATAACCAACAACAAGAAGTGCTGCCAGCAGGCAGGTCTAAGCAACAGGCAGGCTGGGCCTCGACCCGCCAGGGCGCCACACAGAGATGTATACTGAAGTACTACTTTGTGTGTTCGTGCACACCCACTGCCGAGCACCTGCCCGCGAGCGTGCTGGCATGCATGGCATGGGCGCTTGCACGCCGACAAGTGCAAATAAAAACCACTACTAGTAGCATCAAGTACTACAGTAACATGTGCGACATGCCAGTGCCCGCCCCACCTGCCGGCCTTGAGCACGGCGTACGCCGACGTCGCCGCGTGCTTGGCCATCAGGTCGCGCGTCTCGTCCAGCTGCATGCACACAAAACCCAGTATGTTCGCCCCCAGTATCCCATATAAAACGTTGTCGCCCCCGCCCCCCCCATACCCCCCTCCCCCCGGCCACCGCTGCATACTCGACAGCCGCCTCGCCTGCTGCCCCGCGGCTCCTGCGCTCCTGGCTGCGCGACCTGCCGCTGCCGCCGCTGCTGGTGCTGTCGGCAGGCGGCAGTATGGCAGGAAGTGTGCCCCCCGGGCCAGCGGTGCTGTGCGGACGGAGCAGCGTGCGGCTGCCGGCGCTGCTGCTGCTGTTGCGGAGCAGAGGGGGGGGGGGCGGGGTCCTGGTGGCAGGGCCGTGTGCAGGCGTACGGGGGTGCGTGTGGCAACCCTGCACGTGTTCGCTGCAGCCAAGGAGCAGCAAGGGAGATGCACACAGCGGTGGAGGAGTGGGGTTAGTGCACAGGGGGGGGGGTCCGTGGGTGTGGATGTTGCGGTTGAGGGTAGTGTGTGGGCTGGCTGCGGTAGGTGGTGGGGCAAGAAAGGTGAGGGATCGGCTCGGAAGAGCCTGTGCGTGTAGGTGATATGTGAGGCATGTGACAGCAGTCGCGGCTGGTGCTGCTGCCATGGCGTCGCAGGTGGCACAGCAACTGCAAGCACGACAAGCCCAGGCTTGCGCCACCCCGCCAGTTGGGTTTCAGTGCAGGCACGCAAATACACGCATTGGCACCGACAGCAGGCTGGTGGCACAGCTGCTGGCGAAGAGGTGCGCTGATACCAACGACGCCACGCTGGTTCTTTAAAAGGTGCTGTTCTGTCGGAATTACACACCTGCGTGCTGCAGCACTGATCCAATAAAAACACAAGACTGATGGCGCGCTGCCCGTACGGAGACAGCGCACTGTCAACAGAGCTGGCACTACGGCTGCTGCTGCTGCCCGTGGTGGTGCTGGTGATGCCGCCCCCTGTTGCAAGATGCCGCATGGGATCTTTCCTTCCTGAGAGTGCAGGAACAGCAACATTTTATGGTCAACAAGGCATGCCTTGCTGGGAGCACACCGCCGTGTCACTGACCTGTACGGCAGAGCAGCAGCAGAGACATGCTGCGCGAGCTTGCTTGGACCGTAGGAGCTGCAGGTGGCCGTCGGCGCAGGGGTGAGCAGCAGCGCTTGTCGAAGAGACTTGGAGATGGCAACTTCAACAAGCTGCTGAGCAGGTGCGGCACTATCCCTTCCTGCTTCAGAGATAGTGAAACCGGGCTGGGGGTGGCGGGCTGGTGTGGCGTGGGCCTTCACGGTGACCTCGTGGCAGCGTGTGCGTGGGCGCTGCAGGAGCTGGTGAGTGCGTGGTGTTAGTTAACAGCGATGCCGGGAAGGGGCTGGCGCCTGCCTTGGAAGACGTGCAGCCGCACGCGCTGGCAGTGGATTCGGCGCCGAAGCTCGCGTTGCTCTTGTGGTTGGCAGGCCAGCAGAGCAGGCGAGCGCACCGCGAACGCCAATATGATGCACCAGCAGCTGGGGCAGAATCCGCAGCAGCTGCTGCTGAGTTGCGTTGGTGCTCTCTGGATCTGCCACCGAAGCAGCAGCAGCGCAGCAGAAACAAACAGCAGCAACAAGCAGCACACCTGCACCCCGCGCAAGCGACATGGCATCAGACACATATTCAAATGCTAATTATTACAAGCGTAGTACCGTTATCAGCTACAGGTGTTGTGAGGCACCTGCTTAATGGTGTTACAGGTCCAAGCACGTTAGTGAGAGCTGGACACTGGCATCCACTTGCTACCTACCATGTCCGACGTCCATTCCCCTGCCATCCCTCACAGTGACTCGACTGTGAGTGTGCAGCGCTTGGTTATGCCTTACCATATGCTCCTGTCACCACACGCGTGTACTTGCTGTGACACAGGCTGCTGCGGCAGTGGCAAAGCGTGCCTCCCACCACCGCATCAATGGTGAAGCATTTCGAATTGATCACGTTGGTGGGGCCGGACAGCACATACACGCTCAACGCACTGGAGTATGGCGTGATCCCATGCCACACCACCGCGCACACCGAAATAGTATCTCTGCTGAACGGCCTCACCAAGCTTCTCTTTGGATCATACTCATACCCCAAGGAGCGAGTCGAGGCGTTCCAGCACGGCGCACTCGACCTGTGGACGCACTTCATTTTTGGAGCTGCCATCTCGTGGCTGGAGCTGTGCGCACACGCAAGCCAGCCTGCAGGCACACGCGCCCTCTCGCCGCCAGAGCTAGAGCGGCTGGCATCGCTTGAGGCGTTCGCCGCCACTCTGCGTGCTACATGCTCAGCAGCAGCTGTGACGGTCGCTGACGTTGCGCATGCCGCACGCGACACCTACTTGCGCGACGACACGCCACCCCCACAGGAGCTATTCGCCTTTTACGCCGCACACTTCGGCGGCGCCATCCAAATTTTCGAGGTCGGCGCCAGCGGCACCTGTTACGGTCTGGCGCGCGGGTTCTACCCCAGCCAGCCCTCAGTGGCTATGCGGCCAATCGTGCGATTGCTCGGCGAACCATCAGGTGCACGATTTCAAGCTCATGCACCCCATCGACCTGCTAAAAATGTGCCGTGGTGAGGGGCCCTGCCTCCCACTGGCAGGCGTTGAGCCCACCCGGCTAGCAGTCGACATTTTCGCCTGCAGGACGCAGACAGTCTGCCGGGCTCACTGCAGCCGCGACTGCAGTTACGGAGTGCACTCGCTGGATGGCTGGTACCCGCGCCGACCGGACACGTGCACTTTTGACGGGCGTGCTGTTACACCCACTGCTTGATGCCCTGGCGCCGCACCTGCCGTGGCTGCGAGTGTGCACAGCCATCACCGGCGATCCGCTGTCAGGCGGTCAGGCGGTATCAGGCAGTGGTGTGGAGGACGGGGCGTGCAGCGACAGGCTGTGCTATGGGTGCGGTACCACGCTGGGGTTACTGGGCACGCACCGCTGCCAGTACCATGTGGTTTTGACGGGGGCGGACGATGTGTCACAGCTGCAGTTTGGACTGACTTTCAGGGGGAGTAAATAAACACGATACAGCGAAAACAAGTCTTGTTCGCCTTTCCGCCTCCGGGCCACACCAACACCTCCAACTGCTTGCATTGCGTGATGCCTGTCGTCATCAACCTGTGGCGTGTGTTGGTGCATATATCATGACAGTATGGACGTTAGGCAAGCAGCATTACACAACTCCTCTGCTGTGCTCTGGCTGCACACTCAAGCACTTTGGCTGTGCGTGGACATTCCCGAGAGGCGAAATTGCACGGCAAAGTGCGAAATTGAGTTCAACGGCGAATGAAACGCTTTTTGGTGACAATTGTACCGAATGAACATTGTGCACACACCGCGGCTATAGCGCGCTGCCTTGCTCGATCTGCCACTCTCCTCAAGCACCACGGACGCAGCAGCAACGTCAGGACACCTCGCTGCAGCTAGGTGCGGCATGGCGGACCAGAGGCTGCTGCTGCTGGTGGCGCTGGCGTCCACCCGCCACATCTTCTCCCTGGCAAGAAAACGCGCCCATGCAACGGCCGTCACCGTCACCGTGGTCGCAGGTGAGAGCAGCAGCGGCGGCAGAAGCATCAGGTGTTGCTAGCACTGAGCAGAGCAAGGGTCTGCTCCAGCAGCAGCAGGAGCCACATACGGCAGCTGCGAGTGCCCAGCGAGCTTGCAGGGGAGACGGGGCAAGAGTGCACTGCAGCAGCACACAATGCCACCTTTTAGCGCACACCGTGCCATGGAAGCTGACAGCACCTGAAAAGTAGGCTTTGCAGACAAGGTGACAGCAGCCCCTGACCTGGGTTTATGCACTGTGCAGGGCACGTTTCTCTCCGTGAAACACCCAGTTCATTGCTTCTTCAAGAAGTTCACAGCACCACTTGTCGGGCAACTTTTGTGTACAGTTACCATGCTGCAGGCAGGCAGTTGCCGCTCCCTGCTCAAACAACCCCCTTTCCCTAATTTTCACGGCAAACACACTGTCGGTTGTACGCACACATAATGCGGTACTACGTGCTCTGCATTGCGTCATGATTCTGCCCACTGCAGCGCCCGTGAGTGCACTTGACAGGACCAGCGGCTAGGGACACACCTCCGCTGCGGCATCGAGCTTTGCATTCCACACATGTGACTGCAGGCCCCAGTGTGAACGGCAAAACTCAGGCGGGCCCCGTAACTGGCACCAACACTGAGCAACAGTGCCTGCCGGTGGAGCCAAAATGCGCCCAGCTGGGTGCTTACTGTGAGCCCCATGCTGTACGTTGCCCAGCGTTGTTTCTTCTGTGATTTGTGACATTTGTTGACCGGTGGCTCAGGTGTGACGTTCAGACAGTAGAAGCAGGAGCGGCGTGGTGTTTGCGCCACCGTCCGTCACGTGTTGCGTGAAGTCTGTCATCGGTTCGCCAACGCACGACACAAACACGCCACTGTAAATAGCACGTGTTAACATGCGCCGCGTGCTTTGTGCCTGGGGCTGTCTGTGAGTGCTCTGCTGCCGGTGACCTCGTGAACAACGCATGACACCTGTACCATGAGCGCCCGCTTTGTGCCTGAGCGTGCCTCGTCAATGGGCTGCTGCTTGTGCCGGCGTGTGCACAAGGGTACCTGGCACTTTGGTACTGCTCAGCAGCTGCTGCTCTGTAGACCCTGGCATGCAGCCTAGTCACCCCCTGCAGCATCATAGCAAATTCCAGTGCAGGGCACTCGCTGTTTGCAGTGGGTCGGGTACATGATGCTGTGCACAGCACCATATGGTATGTACCCAGGTCTGTGCTGTGTTCGAAATACCACATGGTACTGCCCAAACACTTCAGAAGTACTTCTGAAGTATTATCTTGATCTGTACACTGAAGTATGTATACACATGCTTGTGAACTGTGTTACACATACACAACCACAACTCGAAGTGTTTGCGTGATATGGGCCATACCTAAGCCGTGTCTAGCACTTCTAGTGGAATTGTTAATAACTTAACGTACATGAGTAACAAAGTACTACGTAGCCCTTTTTCTGGGCATGCACCGTGTGCAAAGGGCTTTCCGCGCCCTAAGCGGAGTTTAATTTATTTAGTAGTATAAAAGTACTACGTAGTACATTGAAGTACCATACTACTGCTACTTAACAAGCATGGTGCAGTGGCATGAGCTTGACAGAGGCACTGCAGACTAAGCGGCACCAGCATTCTCTCGCGCGGCAAGGAGAGTGCATCGGGCACAAACAGACAAGTGTACAGGCACACACAACAGCACCCAAGTCATTGGCTGACTGCCATATAATAGGACCGACACACCTCGGGGCGATCGTACTCTCAAGTTGAGCAAAACCCTTTTTGTGTGGTGGCCAGCAGCTTGACTGCAGAGCAATGCCAGCCGTGCCGCGTGCCTCCCACAGCACCAGCCGTGGCCAGCTACGGGGGGGGACGCCTGCGAGTGGTACAACAAGCGATACGCCTCCCCTGGCACTGGGGGGCTGCCCGGCCCACCCCCCTGTCCCCTGTGACAACGCACCATCTTTGGCGCAACCAGAGCCACGCAAAGGATGCCTGTTTCAAATGCGCACACTGGTGTGGCGGTGCTCCTTTCCTTGCTGCCCATGCTGCCACGCACACTGGCCAATCGCTACAGGCGCTGTTGGTGAGCACGGCTGCTGCTGCTGACCGCGGCCACCGCTGCCGCTCAGCAGGCTGCCGCTGCCGCCGCCGTTGCACAGTGCCCGCCGGCATGGACTCATAGCGGGCACCGCGGAGCGTACTGTGTCCGCTACTTTGGCAACCTCGCCAAAGCGGCTCAATGGCTGCTGCAGTACAGTACTGCCGCTGCGTACACGGTTCACTCACAGTTCCCTCACAGTTCAGAGCTGTAAGTCATACAGCTCCGAGTACTTGGCGGTGAGGTGGCGGATCAGCGCCCCCGGGTCGAGTCTCTTGCCGGTGACTACCTCCAGGAGCTTGTCCGGAGAGTCGTACAAGCTGCCGATGGCGTGGATGTTCTGCGCAAGGTGCGGTGCAACAGCGCCGGCCGCGTGCAAGCGAAGCGGTGCGGCAGTTGGTGAGTTGCGTGCGTGCGCTGCTGCAGGAGCCCATGCACCAGGCCAGTAAACACGTGCGTCGATCACGCGCGTACACACCAAAGGTGGAAGACAGCAATGGTGGAGCGATTCGTGCCTCCCACTTTGGTGTCGCTGTAGTAGCACACAGTCGGCAAGGCCTCCCAAGACCCCCCTCCTGGCATCAGCGGCACTTCAACTTCAAGTGCTCAAGGTGCACATGCTGCAACAACGTCAAAAAAACTCTGTCTGCCACCCGCTGTCCTGGCACCACCATGACACATCAGTGTGGGGCGTGCATCCTGACATTGGCGCATGTGCGCCTGACCAGCCGGCAAGTGGCATTTTGCGCCAGCCACGGCAGCAGTTGTGATGAGCAGGTGACTTTGGCAACCGCAGGTGCATGTACAAGTCAGTGTGTTTGCACCTTGTTGAGCCATTCCTTCAGGGGCTTGAAGTCGCCCTGGGCGATGCTGTCCTCAAGCCCTGGCAGGGCCCGCTGGGCGGCTTCGTAGAACTGGCACGCCATGATGGCCCCCAGCGTGTAGCTGCGGCACCGCACAAGCACAGCATAATGTAGTGGGCAGGTGAGCACGTGGCTACACAACAGCATCAGTGATAAAGCTTGACCCTTCGCGGAAGTGGGTCTGGTGGCTTTGGGTGGGGAAGGGCAGAGGGTGGGGCAGGGTCACACCTGTGTCATGTATTGGCGGAAGGATGGGTCACGATATACAGTCCACATGTAAAAATAGAAGCGTCCGCAAAAGCCCGGGAAAGTGCCTGTGAAAATGAGCACAGGCCCTTGAGGCCCTAATCACCACCTTGACTTTCAAAGTCCAAGTGGACACAGAAAAGTGGCCGCTGTGACGGAGTGAACCCCGCACCGCGCACTACCCAGTTCAAACTTGAACTGGTGGCTACAGATGCAATCTAGCTCAGGCGCACCGTTGTCAAGCTTTGTATGGTCAGAAGCTGTTGCAGATTCCTGTGTGTGGCCGCAAACCATGGCACAAGCTGTTGCAGAAATGTACAAATGGAGGGTACATAACCTATGTACTACGTGGTATGCCAGTGGGGAGTACGGAATGATTGCCAGTGGGGAGTCCGGAATGATTGTGCGCCCAGGCTGCACTAGTGCTGATGGCACGCAGTCGTATGCCCCTTTCAGTGGGCTAAGTTTGGGTGCGAACACGAAGGAGAACGGGAAAGAAGAAGGGTACCTGGGGAAGTAGCCAAAGGCACCGGCGGCGTGGTGTACATCTTGCAGACAGCCATCGGCGTTGCTGGGAACGTCCACGTTCAGCATGTCCTTCATGGCCTTGTTCCACCACTCAGGAATGGCCTCCACCTGCATGCGCACACACATGGCATGGCGCACAGGCAGGCACACAAAATTACCTGAAGTATTGAGGAGGTACTGTTCGACACTAGGTACTGTTGTATACAAAAGGCCTTGTTCCACCACTCAGGGATTCCCTCCACCTGCAGGTGCATACGCATGGCATGGCGCACAGGCAGGCACACTTAGTACTTGAGGAGGCAATGTTCAACTACAGGTACTGTAGTACACAGAAGTACTGTGCTTGAAAAATGCACAAGACACGGTCAACAGGCAAAAGCCACTTCAACTGCTGTATCGGCTCAGTACACACTCACTATACATGTGCACATCCACAGTGAGTAGGGTTGGCACTTCCGTATTCCGTACATCCACGTACATACGTATATACGTATGTATATACGCGTATATGGGAAAA
>JAULBY010053794.1:0-11396 GCA_032358315.1 Ophiocytium majus
ACTGTCGCCGAGCTAAGGGCCAATCTTGGCATAGGTACTCTTTACTCCGATTCTGATGTCGAATCTGTATGCCAGACGGCGCAGGATCTTCTTAATAGTTATCTTTGGTTCGATACTGCTCCAGTAGTAGGGGCAACAATTAATAACAATGTCGCAACATTAATGATCGCTAATCCCGGACTCTTTGTAACTGGTGAGAGCGTTACGATCGCAGGATGCGGTAGTACCTATAACGGAACTTATACTTTAACTGGCACGGTTCCCTTCTCTAATGGAACTAATAACATCTTGCCTTTACTTTGGTGGCCGTGGGCATGGCAAAACTGGCCTAACGGTTATTCTTTTATTCAATTTTCTAAAACAGCTGCTAATGATATTTTTCATCGAATCGTTCCATACGGAACGGCTACCGGGCCCGATACTAAAACTGCCACTTACGCTAATACTCCAGCGATCCGTCAAGCTGCGATGATCCTAGCTGTAGATATCTGGCAAGCCCGGCAAGTATCCCAAACCGGCGGAGTAGGCATGGATGGTTTTAGTCCGTCGCCTTATCGCATGGGCTATCAGCTGATAAACCGAGTACGTGGATTGATCCAACCGTACGCTAATCCTTCGGCGTTAGTAGGATAGATAATGCCAGCAGCTATAACTACCCTTCGTACTACGATCGCTACAGCTCTTACTAATAACGGAGTATGGAGCGTTAGTAGTTTTCCTAGACCAACTTTATTAGCTAATTCGGTGTCGGTCCTACCGGGAGATGCTTACTTAGAGCCAACTAATGACGGCTATAACACGGTGGCTCCACTAGCTAATTTTAAGATTCTAATGGCGGTTCCAGCGTTAGATAATCAAGGTAACTTAGCCGATATCGAAACTTTTATAATAGCGGTATTTAATAAGTTAGCCGCTTCTGGAATCTCTTATAACGTTACTAGCGTATCTTCTCCGGCGATCACCGATGCCGCTAGTGGACCGCTTTTAACATCCGAATTAAATATCTCAATCCTTACGACTTGGAGCTAATATGTCAGATACATACGATATAAACGAAAATAACTTTCTGGCCCGTGTAGGTCAGATTAAGCAAGAAGAACCAAAAGCTAAAGCTGCGCCAGCCGCAGAGAAGGAAGAATAATAATGGCCGTAATGCTAAATAACACCGTAGGGGTTAAGCTGGCGAGTACTGATATTTCCGATCATGTATCTAGCGCAACTCTTTCACAAATTTTCGACGAGCTAGAAATTACAAGTCTTGGCGATAATGCACATAAATTTACAAAGGGATTAGAAGCTTCAACTCTAACTCTAGATTTCTTTAACGATTTCGCAGCTTCTCAGATCACTACCCTTTTACAGACTAACTACGGTACTACTATTACCGCTACGTTACTGCCAGTAAAGGGAACAGCTGTAAGCGCAACTAATCCGCTATACACCGTGTCGATTCTAGTTAATAACCTAACTCCAATTAATGGAGATGTAGCATCTATTAATAACGCATCGATTACTTTCACATGTAACAGCACCGTTGCATATGCGACTACAGGAACCTTCTAAGGAGAAGATAAACAATGGCAAAACTACGCATAACAAGGGCTAACGGAGAAGTAACGGAACACCGTATTACTCCGGGTATCGAGTACGCCTTCGAGTTAGTACATAAGGCAGGTATCTCCAAGATTCTGCGGGAAACAGAAAAGCAAACAGAAATTTTCTGGCTCGCTCACGAAGCTTTGCGTAGATCTGGAGTTACCGTGCCTATTTTCGGTCCGGAGTTCGTAGATACTTTGGAATTAGTAGAGGTACTAGAAGAAAAAAAATAGCCATAGACCGCAACTCGATGGCTTACACGATTGCGGCTTTAGCGGTAGAAACCTCGATACCGCCTAGAGAATTTATGGAGATGGACGAAGAAATGCTTCGGCATATTATTCAAGTATTAAACGATAGAGCAAAGGAGATTAAAAATGCCAGTAAACGTAACCGGCGTTAAACAACTCCAAAAGGCTCTACGTACCTTTGATGCTGAATTATTAAAAGCTATGAATTATGACATTAAGGGCACGATGTTACCTATTCGAGATAAAGCCAGAAGTTATTTACCTTTACAAAATGACGAAGCTTTATTAAGCGGATGGGCAAAACCTACCGCTTCTGGTGCTACGGCTAAATATCGTGCCTTTCCTTCTTATGATTATGCTACGGCTAAAGCCGGAATTACATATAAAGCCGGATCTAATAAACGGAATCGTGGTGGATGGTCTGTTACAAATTATGTATCTAATGAATCTGCTCCCGGTGCTATTTACGAAACTGCCGGCCGTAAGAATAAATATGGAACTAAAAACGTAGCATCGCTCAATCCTAATGCCAGCATTCAATTTATAGAATCACTTCCGCCATTAGTGGATGCTCGTGTAGTCGGTGCTATAGGTAGGCCAAGTCGTAAACAAACTGGCCGATTAATTTATAGGGCTTGGGCCGAAGATAGCGGAAAAGTTTACGCAAAAGTATTACAAGCTATTGAAAATACGTGTAACGCTTTTAATTCTAAACAGAAGGCCGAAATGGTGGCTACTGCTAGAGCATTAAGGAGCCGACCTAATGGCTAGTTTAGTCGTATCGGCGTTATCTACATGGAGTAATAAAGGATTAAAAAAGGCTGAAAAAGATGTATCCGCTTTCGATAAATCTATTAAGACTTTGGCTAAGAGCTTTGCCGGAGTATTCGCAGCTAATAAGATACTTAGTTATAGTAAGAATGCGGTTAAAGCATTCGTAGCCGATGAACGAGCCGCTAAAGCTTTAGAAGTACAGCTAAAGAATCTTAATTTAGGATTCGCAGCTCCCGGCGTTGAATTTTATATTGCTAAATTACAAAAAACTTACGGCGTATTAGATGATCAATTACGGCCAGCATTCCAGACTTTAATTACAGCTAGTGGAGATTTAACAGCTAGCCAAAAGGCTTTAGCTTTATCTTTGGATATATCTGCCGCTACAGGAAAGTCGGTCGAGGAAATTTCGGCCGCTTTGGCAAAGGGATTCTCGGGGCAGACTACAGCTCTTAGCCGTCTAGGAGCCGGACTAAGTAAGACAACTTTGGCAAGTGGCGACATGAATAAGATCATGGAAGAACTTAATAAGAAGTTCGCTGGACAAGCCACGGCCCGATTAAGCACCTACGCCGGCAAGATGGATCTATTAAATGTTTACGCCGCTAATGCCAGCGAAACTATAGGTAAAGGTTTAATTGATGCTTTAGAAGTATTAGGTAAGGATCAATCGATCCAATCCGTAGGCGATAGCATGGAGAATCTTGCCAATAACATAGCCAACGTTACGACCAATCTAGCCAAAATGATTAAAGGCTTTGGCGACGTAGCATCCAATCCAGCATTCCAAGCGGTTATAGCTTTACTTCTGTTAAGAGCTGGTAAGGTCGATATCTTAGCTAAGTTATTTGCTGGCGGTTTAGTAGCCGGAATCTTGACCGCTCCAAAACAAAATATCTCAATGGAAGAAAACCGGGCTTTGGCTCAGAAGCGCATAGCCGATCGAATTAAAGAAGCGCAAGGTATTAAAACAGCTGTTACTTACCGTACGCAAGAAAACGCATTATTAAAGGCTAAGACCGAAACGGATAAACTTAAAGATAAATTTGATATTGAACGCATCGGCTTAATGACGGCTCTAAATGCGGCTACCGACGAAGAAACTAAATTACGCTTAAAAGCTCAGATAGCGATACTTGATGAAAACCAAGCTTTAGCTAAAAGATATAGTGCTGAATTAGAAGCGGCCCAAGCTACTAAAGCTTTAACAGATGCTTTTAATGGAGCGGCTTTAACTACTAAAAGCACGTTCGCAGATATAGCAGCTTATATTCAACGCCGGACACAATTAGAATCCGCTGGAGTAGCTGTAAATACTCCGCCAGCTGTCCAAACAATTATTACGCAAGGAATTATTAAAGAAGCTGATCGAATTACGAACGAATCGATTCCTACTTATTTAGAAAAGTTACGTACTACCGTTAAAGAAGGTTATAGCATTCCGGCTCCATCTGAATTTTACGGATCTTTAGGGGCTTACGGTGAGCGATACATGCCATCCAACGCCAGCGGATCAAGTGGCGGAACTCCAGAAATAACGGTAAACCTAAACAGCGCAGGATCTATTATTGGATTAGAAGATGTAGATAACGCTATTCAAGATGCCCTACTTAGAATATATCGCCAAAATGGCGATTTAATGCCGGCAGGATTCTTACCGTAATGGCCGTTCCAGTAGTAAATGCCGTTATAAATTTCAGCACCGGGCCGGGCTTTGCCCAAGCTTGCCTAATTGATTCTGGAATCTTTGGTACTAACATCTTTGCAGATTCGGCAGCTGTTATCGTGGATGTATCGGATCAAATTAATTTAATTCAGACTAGCCGAGGTCGTAACGCTGTAGCGGATCAATTCAGCACGGGAACTATGAGCCTTCGCATCGTGGATCAAAATGGCGATTTCAACAGCCAAAATCCATTATCGCCGTATGCAGGACTTCTTACTCCTATGAAGAAGGTATCTATTACGGCTACGTATGAAGGCGTTACCTACCCTATCTTCGCTGGCTTTATTACTGGCTATCAAACGATCCAGCCTAAAGAAGCTACAGATGTAACACTTACTACCATAACGGCCGTAGATGCCCTTAGATTGGCCCAGAATGCCCAGATAAGTACCGTTACAGGTGCTACAGCTGGCGACTTAACTGGTACTCGAATTAACCAAATACTAGATCAGATCGAATGGCCTAACTCGATGCGAGATGTTGATACTGGGCTAACCCATGTACAGAATGACCCGGGAACTCAGCGAACAGCTTTAGCAGCTTGCCAGACGGTTAGTACCACCGAGTACGGGGCCTTCTACGTAGATGCTACTGGATCTTTCGTATTTCAGGATCGGGATGTAACCGTGAGCTCTATTGCCGGTACTCCAGTTTTCTTTACCGATGACGGTACTGGAATTTATTATAAGGATGCGGCTTGGGTCCTAAATGACGTATTAGTCTTTAATAAAGCCACAGTAGTTAGATCCGGTGGAACTGCCCAAGTAGCCATAAACCAAGATTCGATCGATAAGTACTTCTTACATAGCTACTACGTCGATAATCTATTAATGGAAACCGATTCCGAAGCTCTGGATTATGCCCGGGCCTACGTCGCTAGCCGTCAAGAAACCACCGTTCGATGCGATTCTTTACAGCTCGACCTTTATACGCCAGATTATAACGCCGGCATAATCGCCGCTTTAGATCTGGATTTCTTCGATCCGATCACGGTTAAAACGACCCAACCGGGCGGCTCTTACTTGGAGAAGACCTTACAAATATTCGGAGTATCTAATCGAATTACGCCGAACAGCTTTATAGTTAATTTCGTTACCCTAGAAAGTATTATTGATGGGTTTATAATCGGAACAGAATACGGCAGAATCGATATCGATTCGCTGTCTTATTAAGGAGAAAAAATGGCAACATGGCCGGTAGTTACGGGAGATATTGTGACCAGTGGGCTCTGGAACGGGCTCCCAGTTTACGAGTTATCTACTCAAAGCGGTACTACATACACTTTAGCGAGCGGAGATGAGTATCAAAAGCTTTTAGTCTTTACTAGCTCATCCGCTAAAACTGTTAGCATCCCTACCGATGCTACTTATGATTTTCCAGATGGTACAGCTATAACTATTCTAAATAATAACGCCGCTGGCACTTTAACTATTCAAGCTGTAACTAGCGGAACTACGGCGTTATCTTCTGCCGGTGCTACTTCTGCCGCTCCAACTTTGGGAGCCTTTAAGGCCGCTGTATGTATCAAAACTGGCACTAACGCTTGGACAATTTCCGGAGCCGTTGCGTAATGATTGGTAATTTAGCAGCAGGACTTTTAAGTAAAGGTAAAGATTCATCTTTTAGTGTTGAATATTTAATTGTGGCTGGTGGCGGCGGCGGTGGTTCACTTGGTGGCGGCGGCGGTGCTGGTGGTTACAAAACAAATTCTACTACTTGCACAATCTCTACAACTTTTTTAACTGAAATTGGCGCAGGTGGTGCTTTAGGTTTTGGATCAGCCGCTTCTAATGGAGCAAATTCATCTTTCAATTCTATTGTTTCCACTGGTGGTGGCTATGGTGGTGGAACAAATGCTAATACAAATTTAGCAGGTGCTAATGGCGGTTCCGGCGGTGGTGGTGGTAACAATGGTGCTGGTGGAAGTGCAACACCTTCTGGACAAGGTAACGGCGGCGGTTCAGGTGTAGGAAGCTCAGGTGGAGTTGGTGGCGGTGGCGGTGCTGGTGCTGCTGGCGAAAGTAGAGCAGGTTCAAGCGGCCCATCAACTGGTGGTGCTGGAGGAATTGGTTTAAGTTCATCTATTACAGGTTCAGCCGTTTATTATGCAGGTGGTGGTGGCGGAGGTGCTCGTAATGATTCAGGTTCATCAACTGCTGGCGGTGCTGGCGGTAATGGTGGCGGTGGTAATGGTGGTAATGCTTCAAATTCACCTGCTTCCGTAAATGGAACTACCAATACTGGCGGTGGTGGCGGTGGTGGTGGCTATGGCGGAAGTTATTTTACTGGTGCTAATGGCGGTTCAGGAATTGTAATTTTAAAATATCCTTCTGATTATTCGATTACAATTGGAGCAGGATTAAGTGGTTCTACTTCAACAAGTGGAGCATATAAAATTACTTTAATTACAGCTGGTAGCGGAAATGTGAGTTGGGCATAATGGCACATTACGCATTTTTAGATGAAAATAAAATTGTTGTTGATGTAATAGTAGGTATTGATGAAACCGAATTAATAGAAGGGTTAGATCCCGAAACTTGGTACGGTAATTTTCGTGGCCAAACCTGCGTTCGTACTTCTTATAATGGAAACATTCGTAAGAATTACGCTGGTATTGGTTACACCTATTACAGCGATGTGGATGCTTTTGTAGCTCCTAAACCAGAATGCGAACATTCAGAACTAACACTTAATTTAGACACTTGCCGATGGGAATGTGAAAACGCAGAGCATGAGCTTATTTTCTAGTAACGGATGGCCAGCTTCTAACGATCGTAAAGAGATCGGAATTAAGAGCTATGAAGTACCAGGAGCCAAGACTAAATTAGCTTGCGCCGAAGGTGCGGCTCCGTTATTAATTGGCTTCGCTTCTGAATTTCATAAATTAATTGAGCCAATAGACGAAGGCACGTTAGACGATTGGGGCTATTGCTTTCGCATGGTACGGGGTACCACCGACAAACTATCGAATCATTCCAGCGGTACAGCTATCGATCTAAATGCTCCCAAGCATGCTCTAGGCAAAATCGGAACTTTCCCACCGGAGAAGGTACCGATGATTCGGGCCCTATCTGCTAAGTATGGATTAAAATGGGGCGGCGATTACCAGAATCGTAAAGACGAAATGCACTGGGAAGTGAATCTAAATCCTGCGAAGGCCGCAGCTCTTATAGTTAAGTTAGGATTAAAAAATGGCTAATGCCCAAGTAACTGTGTCTACTACTCCTACCCTTCTAGTCGCAGCTGATCCGCACGATCAGACAGCTATTATTCACGTCGAATCTGGGGCAATCTTTGTTGGAAACGCCAGCGTAACTACATCTAACGGATTCAAATTAGATAATAATAATAAAATAACCTTTCCTATTGGAGCATACGAAGCTTTATACGCCGTAACAACTTCTGGAACGAGCGTTGCTTTCATATACTCCGTAGTCAATTAAGGAGATCTAATGGCTCAATTTAAGCAAGTATTTCTATCATGGCTTCGCGCCTCTGTAGCTTCTGTCGGTGCTCTATGGCTGGCAGGTACTACAGATCCTAAGACTCTGGCTTATGCCGGTATCTCTGGCCTAGTAGGCCCTTTACTTAAATACTTAGATAGCTCTGCGCCGGAGTTCGGCCGTAGTAAGTAATTAAATGAAACGGCTAGTAGGGCTGGTCATCCTTTCGCTGGCCCTAACTAGCTGCGGTTATCAGGGATGGATTAGGTATGGATGCCAAGAATTCGAAAACTGGGAAAAGCCAGAATGTAACCCACCGGAATGTGTACCTACGGGAACATGCACTAAGGACATTCTTGGAGAAGCCATTATCGAGGAGCAAAAAAAATAGATTAGATCCGCAGGATATTCATGCCCGGCTGATCCTTATGATCGGTGCGACCTTATCGCTTACATTCTTCTTAGTTACTCTAGGCGTAGTTTATTCGCTTATGTTTATTACTCAGCCGATCGGGGCCCAAGCTCCTAACGATGCAGCTTTTATAGATCTACTTAAAACGCTAGCTATATTCTTAACGGGATCTCTAGGCGGCGTACTGGCTGGTAATGGCCTTAAACCTAAAGAAAAGCCTAAAGATCCTATAGCGTAGGCCGTGTCGGTTCTTGCGCTCTGTCGGCTCATGCCCTTACCCTTTTAGGGTCGATATCAGATCGGTACGACATTAAGGGCTACTAATGATAGAAATTACATGGGGGCTCCAGCTGATCTATTCGCTGGGCCTATTTTCTCCTATCGTATTTATTGCCGGTTATGCCAAAGGCCATAAAGACGGTTACAAAGAAGGCAAGTGGGCCGGGCAAAGAATCAAGGCCCGCCAATGATTAAGAATGCGCCAGAAGGTCGATACTGCGATATCTGTAAAGCCGAATGGGGCAAGATTAAAAACGATTGGCATCCAAAAGCCAAGACCCAAGCAGCTATATTAGTTATATCTGAAACGCATCGAGGCATGAATAACGAACGGGCCTACTGCCTACATCACCGAAGCGAACTATCTAAATGGACTAATGGCGAGATTTGGCCTTTAGTCGATCAGATGGCTTATGCAAAGGACATGGAATCTAAACAATACGAACTGGAGCTAAAGAATGTTTAACCTAAATGATTATGAAGATGTGGCTACTCGCATTAAGCGAGTTCACGACAATTACCCGATGTGTCGATTCAATGTGCGAGAGCTAAAGATCGATCACCAAGCCGGGTACTGCTACGCAGTTACCGAGATTTACAGAGATGCTAACGATGCTACTCCTGCAGCTGTAGACGTTGCCTATGAAGCCCGGAGCGATCGTGGAGTAAATCGGGATTTCTGGGTAGAAAACTGCATTACTTCAAGCTATGGCCGTACGGCTGGACTATTGCTTGGCACCGATAAAAGACCTACCCGTCAAGATATGGAAAAGGCGCAAGCAAAGACAGAGCCAGTTGCAGGATACAAAGAAATAAAGCCGTTAGTAATGTCTATGGCAGAGATTCAAGATTCACTAGGAGCAGAAGCTTTAGAAGAAGCTCCGATCTGTAATCACGGTGCGATGGTGCTAAAGCAAGGCTCTAAGAATGGGCGGGACTACAAGGGTTATACCTGCCAACTTGGAAAGAGCGCAGATTCTTGCGATTCGATCTGGTACAAAATCGGAGCAGATGGTAAATGGCATGCGCCAAAGAAGCCAGCATTCGAAGTTAAGGCCGGTAGATCGCTGGTAACCGAGATGCTTAATGGTGAATCATGAGCCATCGTTACAGCTTTTCCGGCTACGGCGGAGTTATGAATTGCTCGATCTGCGATGACGATACGCAAACTAATGAATACGACCGTGAAGATGGCTTAGTCGTATGGCTCTGTAAAAAATGCGAAGATCGGTTACACCTATGAGCCAAGAAAAGCATCTACCTTGCCGGATCTGTGATGCTTCACGTGTACTTATAGACGGTATTTTCTGTAATACATGCTTCGACATGGTAGAGCAGATAAGAGCTTATTACGGCGAATATGAAGGATTTCAATTAAAAATAACAACTACCGAAAGGAAAGTAAATGGGCTACGTAGAGTTCGCTAAAGGCGGTATCGCTTACAGAATGGAAGGCGGTGCGGTGGTTGCAGCTGTGCCGGCCAAGAATTGTGATGCTTGTTTTACCGATGTAATGCCGGATGGCGGTATCGAAATACGCAACGTTGATAAAGAGGTCGTATTATGGATCTGCTCCAAGTGTCGCAAGTCGTAAGGGTCATTCTGGACTACTCGCAGGAGCAAGAAGCTCATCGGGTAGGGTTCAGAAGAATTACAGAGGTGCAAGCTAAAGTCGATGCACCATCACGGCGCAATAAAGGCGTTAATTATCACGAAGCCGTTATGGAATCTAGCGAAGCGGTAGGAGCAGAGATAGCGGTAGCCCAGTATTTCGGGATCGCTGGCTTTGTGCCTTCGGTTAATACCTTTAAGAATGAAGCCGACATAGGGGCCAAGATCGAAGTTAAATGGACTAAATACACTAACGGGCATCTAATCCTTACCAATAATGATCGTTCTAACGATATAGCTGTATTGGTAACGGGTAAGAGCCCGGTTTACGATATATCTGGCTGGATTCCGATACACATGGCCAAGAAGCCCAGATATCGTAATCAGGATGGTTCGTACTGGATCGATCGGCCTAACCTATTTCCTATGGAAGATCTTAAAAGGAGTATCTATGGTGATCGTTCGCTTTAAGTGCCGGATCTGTAAATCTACAATAACTGGAAAGGTGGTGGCGGAGTTCTCGGAGCTTCTGCCACCGGGCCTAAAGTGCGTCGAATGTAGTAAGTGCGGCGTACTTGGAATTGAACTAAATCCAGAAATAGTCGCTCCCGACATGCCGTCTGACCTGCGGTGATGTAAATGTACTTGACTAAGGGAGTACCATCTCGCATCGCTGGGCGAGCCGGCACGGCCGGAGTAGCTCGCAAGGCGTTGCAGATGATTTGGGCCGGTCTATTGCTTAATGGGATTATGCCGGCAACTACAGCTAATGCAATAACAGAAAACAAAGAAGCTTATAAGTTATATGCATATGCAAAACTATTTAACTCTAAAGAGTTTATATGTCTAAATGCGCTTTGGACTAAAGAGAGTCAATGGTCAAGTACTGCACGTAATAAGAGTAGTAGCGCATATGGGATACCTCAGCTGCTAAAGATGAAAGAGAAGGACCCTTATAAACAAATAGACTTAGGCTTGAAATATATAACTACAAGATATTCAACGCCGTGTAATGCATGGGCATTCTTCAAAGTAAAGGGATACTATTAAGAGATGGCATCTAAGCGTAATGATCCTAGACTTACTAGGGATTGGAAGAAGCGTAGGCTAGAGATACTGGCTAGAGATAACTACACGTGTTATTACTGTGGTAATGGAGAAGCTAATACCGTAGATCATCTAATAAGTATTAAGAAAGATCGTCATCTAGCTATGGATCCAAGTAACTTAGTCGCATGCTGTAAGCGTTGCAATAGTGCAAAGGGATCAAGATCAGAAGCCTTTTTTTTAGAACGGAAGGCTAC
>JAULBY010053805.1:0-11395 GCA_032358315.1 Ophiocytium majus
CACGGGCGCATCGTCGCCACCGCCACCGCCGCCGCCACCGCCGCCGCCGCCGGCGCCGCCACCATCACCATCGCTGGCGTCGCCGCGCTCCAGGTTGAGTCTGTCAGCCTCCTCGGCGAACTGGAGACGTGCGCGCTCGTAGCGCCGCCGCGCGCGCGCGTCGCCCGCGCGGTCCACGACAAACAGCACCTCCGGGCTCTGCGCGTCGTCGTCGCTGCTGTCGTCCATGTCACTGGACGCTTCCGCAGCCACGCCGCCGCCGCCGCCGCCACCGCCGCCGCCACGGCTGTTGCCGCCGCCACCGCCACCGCTGCCGCCGCCACGGCCACTACCACCTATGCCGCCACGGCTGCCGCCGCCGTTGCCACGGCTGCTGCTGCCGCCGCCGCCGCCTCTGGCACCGCCGCCGACGGTCCGCTCAGCAGCGGGCTGGAACCTGAAGCCACCGCCCGCCGCGCCCGGCATGCTGAGCTGCAGAGACGAGGGCTTCTGGGGGCTGCTGCGTGGCTGGGCTGGCGGCGGTGGCGGTGGCGCCGCGGCAGCTGCGGGCCTGCGTTACGGGCGGGAGAAAGCGGGCAGGGGGTGGTGAGCGGGCGCTTCGCGTGCCGCAGCGGGCAGGAGGGCGGGGGGTACACACGTGGGGGGGATGGGGGGGTGTAGACAACACCACGCGTTGCTGTGAGTGCTGTGCACTGGCAGTGGCGCGGTGCGGTCACACGTGAGCACCTCCGGTGGGTGTTCGGGGGGGCTGGCAGCAGCCCCAGGGAGGGGCGGTGGTGGAGTGGTTGTTTGGGCGCGCAAGCACAGAGGCGAGCAGCAGTGTTGTGGTTGTTCGCGGAGCGGCGCCTTCTCACTTTGAGGTGGGGCGTGCGCGCTTGTGGCCTGCCGTGCTCCCGGGCTTGCGCCTGCACGCGCGGCGGTCGGTAGGCGGTAGGCATGCAGAACACATGAGTAACATATCAACATATTATACTAAAGTACCGGTCTGCGTAGTGATGGGTCACAGCGTATAATTTTTGCCTTGTACGCCGTATAACGTATGTAAATACGCAGCATAACGTATACAGATGAACGTATTTATACGGCAAATACGCCGTATACCGCCTTTTTGGGCGTAGAAATATGCCGTAATTTGTACTTACTATAACGTATAAAATACATTATACGCCGTGGTCCATCACTGGGTATGTGTCATGCGAGGGCACTTGCGCGGAACAATAAACGATATGGCACACAAAAATACCGAACCCTGTTCTAATCAAGAACGGTGCCACGATGGGCAGTTTTAGCGGGGGGGGGGCGGGCCGTGATGAGGGCTCGAAGACTCAAGCTTCAAGCGCCATGTCAATGTCATACACATTTTTTTTTTTTTTTGCTGTTAGTATGGACTTTTTCTACAAGGGTTCCGAACGGCAAACCGTACTTGACGTACTTGAGGTATCATGGCAGGGTCATCTGCGTTGATTTCTCATCCATCTTCGTTCAATGCGGACTTTTAAGGCTCTGCTGGTTGGTCATTTATCATGCGCTCTGGCTGGCGCCGCCTCACAGGTCTCCCCTCAGCCGTCGCCAGCGCCACCGCAGCTGTGTCTCACACGCAGGGCAGCTGTGGCGGCACGCACACACACGCCGCAACGGTGGCGCATGAGATGTGACACCCTGCTACTGCCAGTCTTACACTAGGCCGTTCCCGCTCGCATGGACCCCCTTCATAAGCAATCAGTAGAGTTGTACCTGTTGGTAGTACATGAAGCATTTCGCACCGGCAGTTGAAGATAGTAGCTGATGAGAGGCGACCGCACATCTCCACAACCCGTCGCCAGCGCCGCCGCCGTCATCATCATCATCAGAAGGAGAATCCATGCCGACCGAGAAGTACCGCATCCTCCCGCCGCCGCCCTGCCGCATACATTGCGCACCGGTACTTTTACGATTACTTCAAGTACTTGAAGTATATTATACTACTAGTACCGTAATCTAGTTGGGTGAGAAGTGCACGCGCATCTCCCTCACCCCTCGCCATCGCCGGCGTCATCATCATCAGAAGAAGAATCAGAATCCATGCCGGGAGAGAACGACCGCGTCCCGCCGCCGCCGCCCCCCCACATATTTCGCACCGGTGATTATATAATCACTTCAAGTACTTGAAGTATGCTTCAGAAGTATAATACTTGATCACAGGCGCACGCTCCCTCACCCGTCGCCAGCGCCGCCACCGCCGTCAGCGCCGCCACCGCCGTCATCATCGTCAGAAGAAGAATCCATGCCGGCTGAGACATACTGCATCCCCCCGCCGCCGCCGCGACCCCCCGCCGAGGCGCGCCGCAGCGGCGACCGGCTGCCCGGGGGCCCCTCTCCCGCCGCGTACACGGTGACGTCCACGTCCGACAGAAAAGTGGAGAGGTGCGTGGCGAACGAGCCAAAGACATTCACCTGCGGAGCGGGAGAGGGGGAGAAACGTGTAAAAACGCATGTGCAAACACACATGCACCGGGGAGCGCGGCGTGATAGAGCGATGTGCGGGCGGGGCGGCGGCGGCGGGTGCCTTCGGCGGACTGAAGCTCTCTTTTTTCGGAGGAGGGGCGCATGGGGGCGCCGGGCCGTAGGAGCTCCCAACCCGTGGCACCCACCTGTGTCTGCGGGCTGTACTGTTGCCGCGCCATCTCCGTGATGCGCTCCACCAGCGCCGATCTCACCAACATGTTCGCATTTGGCATCTACTACAGTAGTATATACACACACATGTACTTTCACGCATAAAAATACTTACAGTATACAAGCATACTACTATGTGGGCAGGTTAGGAGCGGCACCCACCAGTGTCTGCGCCCATACTGGCGCCGCGCCATCGCCGTGATGCCCTCCACCAGCGCCGCCCTCACACACATATTTACGCCACCCTCGAGTATACCACAGCAGTGTATATACTTCAAGTTATATACTTCGGACTTCGGAAGTATATGGGCGGTATCAGCAGCTCCCCCCCACCTGCGTCTGCGGCCCACACTGGTGCCGCGCCATCTCTGTGATGCCCTCCACAAGCGCCGTCCTCACCAACATGTCCGCATTTGGCATACACTGGTACATACTACGTAGTATACCACTAGTAGTACTTCATATATATACAGACATGGGCGGTGTTAGAAGCCCCCACCACATGGCGCCCACCTGTGTCTGCAGCCCATACTGGGCCCGCGCCATCTCCGTGATGCCCTCCACCAGCGCCGTCCTCACCCCCTCCTCCGCAGGCATGAGCGACACGTAGCGCCAGAACTGGGCCACCTCCGCTGCCAGCGCGCTCTCCGCAGCGGCACGCGGTGACGGCCCTGCCGCAGCAGCTGCAGCGGTAGCGGCGGCTGGTGTAGGGGACTCCGCCCAGGGAGCATTCCGCAGCGCTGCAGAACGTTCTGGACCGTTCTTCAGCAGCGCGGGGATTTTGACGCGGACGTCCGCCCTGCGTGCGCCAGTGTGTGTCAACCGTGTCAACACTCACATTGCGCTGACATGTATACCTCGAAGTGTACTGCACGCGGGTATGCACCATGTATTCATGCCACCCCGAGCAGCAGCATATAATTGAGAAGGTGCAGAGGTTATCGATTGCACTCGTGGGCGTGCAAGAACCCATGTCGTGCATGCCAGCGCGCGCACTGGTGGCCATGGCAAACGCCTGCCAGTGTATGCACGTGAACGCGGAAAGCGCAAGTGGCAGGCCTGGGGCCGCCCCCACGCCGGCAGACCAGGGCTCGACCTGGCGCCCATGTGGATGCACTCAGACGGCAGATACGCCGTACACGGCGTTTTTGGGCGTACGAATGTACGTAGAAACTACGCTGTATTTTGCGAGAAAAAGAATGCGCAAGTACGCCCTACACCGCGTTCTAGGGCGTATAAAATACGTAGAAACTACGCTGTATTTTGTAACATGCGTAAAATATACTTACTGACGGCAAATGCGCCGTACACCGCGTTCTTGGGCGTGTAAAATACTACAGTGGTGCGTGAAAACTGCGCTGTATTTTGCAGAGTGCATAAAATATGTCATGGGCCATGACCCGTCACTAAACAATGAAGGGCGCTCACGCGGGTTTCCATGCATCTGAAGGTGGGGCATGGCGGCGGCGCTTTCTCGCGGCACCCCAGCCACGGCAGTATCTGGGCTCAGCGGCCTTTCAGGTTTCTTTCAACGAAGTATGTCATAGGTTGTGATCCAGTACTCTACTAATAATTGCAGTACAAATGAAGGGCGCCCATGCGGTTACCCACACACCTGAAGGTGGGGCATGGCGGCGGCGCTTGCTTGCCGCGCGCGGCGGAGCGGGGCGCGCTGCCGTTCGCAGTGGCCGAAGCCAGGGCGTTGGCAATCTTGTCCACACGCGACTGACGGGGCACCAACGGGGGAGGGGCAAGTGGTGGCAGGGTTGCAGACACACCGCAGGGCAAAGGCAAACCATGTGTGAACACTACATGTATACGCATGATGATATGCTGAAGTATACGGGGCACCAACGGGGGGGAGGAGGGGGGGGGGCAGGGCGGCCGACACACCGCAGGGCAAAAACGAACCATGATAACACTATACTTCTAGAAGTATGTATTGTAATATATGGTAGTAATTACCGGTATATACTTCTGAAGGACATATACCGCTACTTCCAGAGTAGTACATGTGAAGGGCGCCCATGTAATCAGTTGCCGCACAACCCATGAAAACACTCTGTGCTTCAGCACGTGTGTACGCACGTGAAGCGCGCCCATGTGGTTGTCGCGCCGCACATGTTAAACGTACTTCAAAAGTATACATACTTCGGAAGTATACTGCAGTAGTGCGACATAATAAAAGGGCGCCCATGTGGTTGCCGCGCCGCCTATGTTAGTACTACTTCATACTTCAGTACTTGAAAAGTGGGTGGGTGTGCAAATTTCGCGGCGCATGTTAGTACTACCGGTGTACTTCATACTTGAAAAGTGGTGAACACAGAAACTCGGCAACTGTTTGCTATCTCTCTATGGAGTGGCATGCGGGTATGCGGCATGTCAAGCATGCCAAGCGACTGCACATTGTGCTTGCACGACTTGTGTGCAACACCCGCCTGCTGTACACGCAACCAGCACTTGCTACCAGACGGGAAACCGCCTTCCGTGTGTGCTGGTTCTCAGTTTGCGCACGTGCATTCATCTGGGAACACTACATACTTCAAGTAGTAGAACTACGGTCGTAAAAACTCCGCACTTTGTCACAGGTTTATGATTCACTCCAATTTGTGCACAGCACGCGAGGCACCAAATACGCACCCATGGTACGCCACTCGCACCGCCGTGTTTCTATAGCACACTTCGGAGTATGTACGTCAAAGCACAAGCATACAGGGTACAACCTCCCTCAAGTTCATGGCAACCTTGAGTAGGATTGAGCACTGTACGTGGGCGGCCATAGCACAACCCCGGAAGTGCGCCCCACCAGTGTTTTCTGTAGCAATGCCGGCCGCCGAAGCTAGACGCCAGCCGTTCTTTGGGCCGTACCGTCACCCCTGACTGCTGCGCACAGACCAGCCGCGCTTTGGTCCCAGGTCTGCACTCGCTGTCACCGTCGTGCTTTGAGTAGTGACTCAAATCATCTGCTGTGTGGGAGATTGCTGTCGTGTCACCAAGAATAAAATCGGTCATTCGCACTCTGTGTCGCCAGCTATGTCAAACTCTAGAGGGATTGTAAACAAGTTGGCTGCAGCAATTCTTGTTTGGTACAACAGCACAGGTAAAGGTACCCAGGTGAGTACCCAGAGACCACACGGCAGGTCAGCCGTGGCAAACTGCACTGCTGGCACACGGACCAAAATATGATCACAAGTTAAAAACGATATAAATAAATACTGCATACATATATGCTATCCTTGCTTTGTTCATCCCCTTGCACGGGTCCGCCCAGGGTGACGGCCCCTACCGGTGGGGAGACCTAGAGTTTATCCCTCCTAGATGAGTTTTAATATGGACTTGCTAGAGTAGAAGACAGTGTCACGCCCTAACTTTCCAGCTCTTCAGTTAAACTGTCCTGGGACCCGGTCATGGCCTCCATCACGGACAAGTGCGCACAGTCCCATTTTGGTTTGTCGCTGCTGCAGATTGACGCGTGGTGCCATGCCAGCTGCTCAGCGGTGCGGACTGCACGTGTTGTGGCCTACCCAGAGCTGCCATATGTGGAGCTGCTGAGCAGGAGATACAGTAGCACTCGCGACGCCTAAGGGCTGACATGAGCACAGGCGCCCGCGCCCAGTGGCCACCACCGTGCAGTAGTGCAAGTGTTCAAGCTATCTGGGCAACACTGGAGTGACGTGGGACTGCATTGCTATTGTTGTTGTTTTGATTATTGCTATGATGTACTTCTGAAGTAATAATAATAGTAATAATATGTACAGTGACGTAATAACAACAATAATAATAATACTCATATAATAATACTCATATGACAACTAGCCATGTAAGCCGCTGCGCCAGGTGCATACTAGTAGAAGAGGGCGTATGGGAGCGGACTGACCACTCAGCGCGCTGCATGGTACACAGTATGCATCATTATAATACTTCAAGTGTTAGTACTTCAAGTATTAGTATTTGTATTATTGCCATGGTACGGTATGCATTATCATGATACTGCGCGCACTTGGGTTACCGTGCGTACAGCAATTTTGCAGTACCTTACATACTCCGGGCTTTGGAAAGTGTTCAGTGAGAAAGTCCGTGTAAACCGTGAAGTAGACGCTACGTTGTACCATCGCCAATCATGCTGTATCTGCCGCTTGAAGCCGCCTTGCCGTCTGCACTGGCTGCCCCAGCCTGTATATACTTCGAAGTATACTATAATAAGAATCATAATAATACTATGAATAATAATGCATCATTAACAATGACATCAATAATAGTTAATAACACCAAAAATGATAACATCAATAATAAAATATCAAGGTGTCGCCCTATGGCGCTCGGCTCCCGCCCTGCTCTGCTCCCCCCCTGGAGAGACGTCACTTGCTAACCAACACTCCGAGTCGCAAAGTACTCGAAGATAGTCGTATGTGTGACAAATGGGAGGACAAAGCAGCCCCAGCTGCCATTGTGCACCACAATGCACCCTAAACAGTACTTCTGAAGTATGATATACAATGATGATGCACAGAACCAAGTTGGATACGTGCCTAACAAGGCACGCTCGCATGCGCTCTCACCGCACCTAATGCAAGATGTGAAGCCCGCAGTGCGCACACTGTGCGTGCAGTGCACCCCCGCCTCCAAAAACGTGACGTGCCTGGTGCTAAACCTAAGCTTAATCGCGCCCGCCACTCGTGTTGCCGTGCTGCCCTGCCCCCGTTGCGGACGCGCACGAGCAGGCAGCAGCAGCATCACAAGGAGCATCAGCAGTAAGCACAGTGCTGGCACAGGGGCGCGGGTCCACAGGGCCCGGGGCAGAGCACCCTGTACTTTCATTAAACTCTGCTTAGGGCGCGGAAAGCCCTTTGCACACGGTGCGCGTGACCAGAAAAAGGGACCAGACAGGTGTCGCGAAAGAGCTGGCAATGCTCAGTGTTGCGTACACTAAGGGAGGGCTGGCATGTTGCCAGAGCACTACTCTAATGAATTACAGCCCCATGTCCCAGGGGACCTGCTCCCATCCCCACCCAGCTCCCGGTACACCATGCTCCCCCCACACACCAGGGGCCGCCATGTAGTCCATGACCCCCCCCTGTACTACTAGTACGATGCTAGCGCCTGTTGTGCTCAGCAGACCAGAGAGCAACAGCTACATGTTAGGGGGGCGGGGCGCACGGCCCTCATATGGCGACCTGGCAGATAACCCTGGCAGCCTGGGTCGAGCCCTAGCCTGCCGGCAGCTCAGGTCTGCCCGCTAGCAGTCATTGTTCTCGGTCGTTAGCAGCGTTTTGTGTGTTGGTGTGCGTACACTGCTGGGAACGTGCCATGGTCACCCGTGGGTGTGCAGGCATGCATGGCATGGGCTCTTGCACGCCCACAAGTGCAAATCAATAAAGCTACATATTGATGTCAAGGCAGGGGCCTGACATGTAAGCTTGCACCAGGGGGGGGGCGCCCACCGGTCTCGGTAGCATTCAATATCATCATCTAGTTTTTTTGCAATTTGCTGTGTGAGGCCTGGACATGGCTGCTGAGCACCCGGGTTCTGAGATGCATGGCAATACAATACACACCAGCAGAAAAAAAAAGTGGCGCATGCTGGACTTCTGTGCCCGAGAGCGTTGTTTGCAGGTCCTTAAGGCGTGGACATCAGCAGCTACAAGGTGAATGGTATGGTACTGCTCATCAGCAGCGACAGCAGCCTGAGGATGAGGCATCGCAAACCAGTGCTCACCAGCAAGCCACTGCAGGCGCAAAGCCACTGCAGGCGCAACCAGGATGCCCGCTGCAAAAAGCTGTGCAGGCAGGCAATACACTGCCACTATACTAGTAGTACCGGGGGGGGGGTAACGGTATTATATACCAGATTATGGCATTCACATATATCAATGTTGGATGGTCGCTGTGCGCGCTCGCGCTGTAGCTGGCATGGCTTGGCACACGAAGTGATAGTTGGCTGGTACACATATCCACCACATGCACTAAGAACATGTACTTTTATTAAACTCCGCTTAGGGCGCGGAAAGCCCTTTGCAAACGGTGCGTGTGACCAGGAAATCAGACAGGTAGCGAAAAACAACATGTACCTTTGCCAGCCTTCGCATGCTCTTGAAAAGTGCATATAAATGAAACTGCTATGGAATGTTATGACACCACTCACCCTGTCTTGTGCTGCTGCTCAGCGCACACCTTGAGGCATCAGGTACAGCACCATCACTAGTGCTGCCGCCGCTGCTGCCGCCGCCGCTGCTGCTGCTGCTGCTGCTGCTGCCGTTCTGCTGCGTTGCTGCTGCAGTCGGACCGCACTGCCGCCGCTTCTGCTGCTCCTGTACATGTGCCCCGCAGCTGCTGCGTCTGATGCGGAGCGGGACGGTGTTGCTCACTGTGATGGCACTCAGAACCTCAAATCATTGCACACCCAGAAAGCCCAGCACCTGCCGGCAGTGGCATCATGCGGCCTGGCACGTCCAAATACCCCTTCCCCTGCGGAAACCTCCCACAGGGAGTGGCTAAAATGGAGCCACGGGCTTAGGAACAGGTGTTCGGTCTGCGGAACTGTCATCGCTCGCGCGAAACGCCAGATCAGGGCTGTGCACGTGTTCAGACTCCTTTCTCGCACACACACAGCAGCACACATGCCAGCAGACGCCACGCAGGGGCAGCATCCAACCCGGACAGGTAGGTGCGGCCGGCGCTCCTGGTACGCCTGCCGCGAGCACGGCCCCTGGCAGGCTCCTGGCCCCCGCCCCCCCCCCTCCTCCACCTCACCCGTTGTCCCCATGTTTGGAGGCCAGCAGTGGTGCGGCAAAAGCTGCAGGTGCTGACAGGTGCTGCCGCCGCGTCAGGCGGCCAACGCAGGGGCGCCCGTCCTGGTAGCCGCGCACACCAGCATGCGGGGCCCGTCGCGGGTGGTGTTTGCCCTGCGCCTATGTCGCGGCAACCTGAGTGCAGGTGCTGCTCGCTGTTTGCTCCTGCTACGGGCCATTGTTTGGGGGGGGGGGGGGGGGAGCAGCGGCGACGGGGGTGCGAGGAACCGAGCGCAAACATCAGTGTAGATTGAAGCGGGGCTGGTTGCGCTGCCGCTCACCCCCGCCGGCCAGGTTATGTTATCTCATCGTGCTCGCGCTTCCTTCTCCATCCCCCAACCGCCCCCCCCATTTTTTTTGGAACGTGGCAGAAGCAGGCACGGGGAAGGCGCGGGGAGCCAAGCAGGTGGCGGCGGCGAGCTGGGTCGGGTGGTGCTAGAAAGCAATACGGGGCCAGGCAGTAAGGAGTCGCACTGCGGGTGCGCGGAGAGTGCTGGGTGGCGGTGGCGGCGCATGGCATGCTAGCAGCAGCAGCAGGCAAGAAGCGACCGTGCTGAGCAGCAATGCTCACCACGTGCATAGCAGCAGCAGTGATACCGCCTTTTACATTGCACTATATACATATGTATATACATGTATGTATGCTGTACTCGTATATATCGTACCTCCATTGATACATACACTGGATAGTTGGGCATCGCGAGGCGCGTGCGCCGGTGATGCTGCCGCTACTCTGCTTTTGCTTGGTGCGCACTTTGTGGCACACACGTGCTGTGAGAATCAAGATGCCACTGAGCAGAAAAATCAGTGTGCGGCGCGGGCTCAGCTCAGCTGGGTGTGAGGGACCTGGCGGGGCAGTGCTTTTGTGTAGATAGGTTCCCCTGGCAATATGTGCAGTATAGTGATGGCGTTACGTCGTGTGGAGTTGACAACATGACTGCTGCAGACAACAACATGGTTCGCATGCCAAGAGCAGGCGCGAAAAACTCAGTGTGAATTTCTAATAAGTAGCGCCCTGCACGGAACTTGCTGTGGCGCCGCTGCCCCACTGCTGTCGCTCCCCGTGCTGCCACCGTTTGTGCTGTGTTTTCCGCGTTGTGCTGGTGTTTGCAGTGTGCCGCACATGCCCCCCCCTCTCCGGCAAGTCTGCACCGGCCGGCGCAAATATGGTTGGAGGCGAGAGTGTGTTGCGGGACCAACGCAAGCACACGCAGGTGCGCAGGCATCACACTTGAAAGCGGTGCGCAGGTCTGTTTGTCACTGTCCTTCAGGTGCTGGGTGGCGGCTGCAGCAGCGGCAGGTTGGTCCTCGCCGTGTTGCGACTGCTGGACGTGCCAGAACCCCAAGCCCTCCCACACCAGGCAGGAGTTGAAGTTGCTTTACAAAGCACTCTTTTTTTTAAAGTGCACATGCACACCACAGGAGAATACTATTCACACTGTATGCATACACGTTGGTATATGCACGCGTATGCACGTAACATGTACCTACCGTCTTATGCCTACAGTACTCAACTCCCCCCCCCCTTCGAAGCTTCCCAGTGGAAGTTGAAGTTGGCCTGATGCAGCCCCATGCGCAACCTCAGTAACACCAATGTGGGCTGGAGGCTATGCCTAAGACTGGGAGTGCGTGCGCGCAATCGCTGCAAGAGCCCCTGTCCACATGAAAACCAGTATAACATGACTACTGAGATACACAGTGAGTGACTGGTGTGCTGCATGAGCAGCCGCCGCACGCCCCAAGCTAAGAGAAACAGCTTGCCAGACACATTACATGCACGCATTGTGTGCTGGCAACCCCCATGGCAGACCACCTGAAAGCTATGGTTCACACATGACTAGTGATGGGCCACGGCGTATAACGTAGCTTATACGTTGTACTCTTATTAAACTCCGCTTAGGGCGCGGAAAGCCCTTTGCACACGGTGCGTGTGACCAGGATATCAGACAGGT
>JAULBY010053816.1:0-11395 GCA_032358315.1 Ophiocytium majus
GGGGGGGGGGGGGGGGGGGGGGGGGGGGGGGGGGGGGGGGCTCAAAAGCAGCGGGTGCAGCTGTAGAGGTGCTCGGCGGCAGCAGCGGTGCTCAGCAGCAGCAGCAGCAGCAACAGCATCAGTGCTCAGCAGCAGCAGCAGCAGCAGCAGCAGCAACAGTGCTCCGCAGCAGCAGTACTGCTCAGCAGCAGCGGCAGCAGCAGTGATCAGCAGCAGCGCAGCAGGCGGCGGCGGCGGCGACGGCGACAGCAGCAGGCAGCAACAGCCCCGCGGATGTGCACACAGCAGGAATCAATGGCGGAATATGACTGTTCTGAGATCTGCAGATCACTCCGGATCCGGATCCTCGGTGGAAAACGCAGGCGTTCCGTGCACTGAGCACCGCTCCAGCAAGCCTCTTCAAAACGCAGTTCACTCCCCCTTTTCGGTCACATCTCGCCGCCTGGCCCAGTGCGCAAGCGGCGGCACCACCCATGATGGTGACATGCCAGCACTTCCAACGCAGCGGAGCGGCAGCCATCACACCAGCCAGCAGGTGCAGGTGCTGCTGAGCGCGCACACACAACGGCACTACCCACACAACGTGACAACAGCTGTCGCACCAATAGCAGTGGATGCAGATGCTGCTGATCAGCACCGGCAACACGCGCCCCCCCCCCCCCCCCCCCCCTCTCACATGGTGTCGGCGGATTTCTGGTGCTCTTGCATGGTGGCTGGCCCTGCATAGTCAGTTATTGCACACGTACACAAACCGCCCATATACTGCTTCAGCCACGGTGCCTGCACCACTTGAACGCACCACATCTCTATGATGGAATCCGCGCTTCGGTAGGTGCGAGATTCGCTGCTGCTTCTTAGGCGCCATCTCTGCTTTGTTCACCCCCTTGCACGGGTCCGCCCAGGGTGACGGCCCCTACCGGCGAGAAGACATAGAGTTTTCATATACGTTTTGTGCCCTACTCACATGGTGTAGGTGGCCTGGCGGCGGCCCCAGAACTCGATGAAGAGCGTGCACCAGAGCGCCACAAAGATGGAAAAGGCGGCGGTACCGGGCACATTTGGGTCGTTGGTCGCCGCAGCCACGTTCATCCACGCCAGGACGCCGCACAGGCTCGCCGGCAGCAGCCACGTCGTGTAGTGTCCCAGCCACAGGAAGTACAGGCCGATCTTCTCGCCAAAGTAGTCCTTGACGTCCTGCGCGCGCGCGGCGGAGAGTTGAAGTTGTAGTTGAAGTTGAGGTTGAAGTTGAGGTTGATTATTGGTGGAGTGTGGGAATCAGGGGCGGTGCGGAGTTTGGTGTGGGAGCGTGAGGAGTTGACATCGGTGGATTAGGTTGTAGGTGTCGATGTTTAGCTGGAGCGGTCTAGGTAGTGCATGCAGTAGGTGAAGAGGCGGGAGGCAGACTTGAAGTGGGTGCCGGGGGCTGTTGAGCCACCAAAGTTGAATTTAGCATTGAAGTTACAGTTGAAGTTACAGGTGTAGCAGCGCGGCTAGCGGCGCAGGCGCATGATGAGGTGCCCAGTGGGGGTTGTCGCATCGGAGGAATCAGCGGTGGTGATGGTGGGACAATGGGGCGATGGCAGCGGCAGTGGAAGAATGGCACGGCCGGCGTGCTGCGGCAGCGGTTACAGGGTTCAAGTATTCAAAATGTACTTGCAATGCCTGAGTAGTACGTAGTATCTGCATAAAGTAGTGTTTGAGTGCACAGCGCTGAGCACTGCCATCGTGTTAGCTGACAAGTTGTTTAAGTCAGCTAGCAAGTTAGTGGCAATAGGGGACAGCATGTTAGTTACGCTTTTTTCACTCATGCGCGCAGCACGTGCACAAGCCTTTCCGCGCCCTGAGTGGAGTTCAATAAGAGTACCATGTCACATAGTCTATGTGAGACATGCGCCGGAATTCATTCAACTAGTGCATCCAAGAGTGCACCACAGTGCGCCTCCCAAGAAGAGACTTTCGAAGTTCCCTGAATAAATAGCAAGTAACGGTTTGTGAGTAGGCACAGTCATTTGAGTTGAAGTACCCACCTGAATGGGCTGCTTCCAAGGCGCCTGCACGTACTTGAGCCACTTCTGCTGCAGCGAGCGCAGCTCCACCTTGTCGTGCAGCGGAAAGAACCCCAGGATGGCCCGGTACCTGCCGCAACAAACAAGCCATGACGCCAGCGAAGGTGCTCAGCAGCAGCAGCAGCAGCAGTGCTCAGCAGCAACACCAGCTGCAGTGCAGTGTGTACTACTGTAGTGAACTTCTACACTTGAAGTATGAAATATACAGAAATATCCCGTTGGTATGTATGTATACATACTTCTTGAGTACTACAAAGTATGCTTCTAGTATACAGTAGTAAATCTAGCGTTGCACAAACGTGCGGTCATCCATAGCCTTGCATGCACCGGCACACCCACCATCTCACGCGCCTTCCAAACTTATGTCAGTGCTACAAACTCACACTTCAAGTTGAAGTTGGAGTTCACATGGTCTCACTTGAGCAGCTTGACGACGTCCAGCTGGCAGCCGCCGTCGTTGTGGTTGGCGACCATGATGAGGTACATGAGCTTGAGCCTGTCCACGCCGCGGAAGACCGTTCTCGGAACGCTGGAGGAACCGTCCGCATCACCATACCTGGAGACAGATCCGTTGAGCGGGCGTGTGCATGAGTTAGCCTGGCGTAATGCTGAATTTGAAGATGCAAAGGTGAAGTTGAAGCTGTGAACTTAAAGTTTAAGCTGCAGGGTGAGCTCGAGACGGTTCGCGCCGCGAAAGACTGTTCTCGGAACGCTTGAGGAACCGTCCGCATCACAACACCTGCTGACAGCTCCGATGAGCGGGCATGTGGTCGCGGGCGGGTGCGTCCGGTGGCCAGGCACAAACTTGAAGTAAAAGTTGAAGTTGCAGCGTGCGCCATGGCAGCCATGGCGCCGGGAAATGAATCTACCAGCAGCTGGAGCAACTGTACACCTACCTCTGGTAGTGGTTGCTGTGTCAACCCCCTTGCACGGGTCCACCCAAGGGTAACGGCCCCTACCCGCGGGGAGACCTGGAGTGTATCGCTCCTAGAAGAGTTGTCATATCAGTGTGCACCTGTTACAAGCCGCGCAACACAATGCTATTGGTACGTGCATGTCTGTATTGTACACCTACCTCTGGTACAGGGGCTCCAGCTCAGGGCGCTCTGGCAGGAAGGGCGCGTGAATATGCTCATAAGGCTCGTAGCGACAGAGGTTGTACTAAGTTGAGGTCAAAGTTGAAGTTGAAGTTACAGTGTGAGTTGTAGCCGTGGAATTACCTCTGGTACAGGGGCTCCAGCTCAGGGCGCTCTGGCAGGAAGGGCGCGTGGATGTGCTCGTAAGGCTCGTAGCGACACAGGTTGTACTCGTCTTGGATGACCAGCCCCTTCCAGCGACCCGCCCGCCCATGACTGCATGTTGACCGGAGTGCCGATGCGTCCAACACCAGCCTGCTCAGCACCGTGACCGCCACACGCACAGACACACCACCAGCACCATAACAATACACGTATGGAAGCGGCACACAGGGCAGGGGCATAGTTAGCGCCATCTCGTGCCACATGCACACACACCACCACCACCATAACAATATGGAAGCAGCACACAGGGCGGGGGCATTGTCAGCACCATATCGTGTAGCACTATCACCACACGCACACACACCACACCACCACCACCACCACACCCGCATAGGCAAGCGGCACACAGGGCAGGGGCATCTTTAGCACCATCTCGCTATCACCACACACACCACCACTACCACCACCGCCACAACACAGGTATGGAAGCAGCACACAGGGCAGGGGCATCGTTAGCGCCAGCCGGCACAGCATAGTCATCCTGGATTCATGCCATACACACATGTATACACACCGCCGCCACAACGCACATAGACAAACAGCACACAGGGCAGATGCATCGTTAATACTGTACCAGCTTGTGCAGCACTACCACCACACACACACAATACACACCTTATCCCCCGCACATCCTCAACAACAGCCTGCTCAGCAGCACCACCACATTGCTTACGCGCCATGGGCACCAACCAATAGGGTGTGTGCTGAGGGGCGAGTATTCTTCTACAAATATTTGACACTTAGGAACAGCCTGTGCAGCACTGTCACCACGCGCACAGCGCCAGCACACACCCACACAGGCAGCACGCAGGGCAGGAGCACCCTTAGCCGTCAATGCACTGACCCGTGCATATACGGGGCATAATGCTTTTATGCTTTTCGGGGATGCCATGCCGTGCTGAGGGATTGGGTAGCGCAGCACCGTCGTCGCAAGCGGCGTCCCACCTGTGTTGTGAATAGTGATGGGTCACGGAGTACAATGCACGTACTTCCATGTTATGACTTATAAAACACCGCGTATTTACATATAGAAGTGCTTATTTGTACACGTAAAAACGCGACATACGCCGTATTTTTTTGCAATTACGCTCATTTGAATACGTTATACGCCGTAGTTACATACCTCGAACATGTGATATTGCGTGTCATGCAAAGTTCACACGCTATGACCCATCACTTGTGAACCTCAACAAAACACAAGCACAACAGCAGGGAGTTGCTCGTCTGCACCCGATGCGCTCAATGGCTTGTGCTTTGTCTTTGATACCGGTATCGTCCAGCACTACACAGCGGCACACATGCACAACATACTTCTGCGGTGCATGGGCAAAGTACTTCAAGTATGTAATATGCACAGTGTCACAAAAATTACAGTTTGCTGATGACACATCTACTACTACTTTTCGTACCACACTACAATCGAAAGCTCCCAGTTAGTGATTCCACTTGGTTGCTCGCCTGTAGCCAATGCGCCCCGCCTCCTTGTGTAGCTGCTCCAGGGGGCACCATATCTTTACTATATTAGTACTTCAGAAGTACTACCAATGGTAGAAGTATAACCAATAGCTGCGAAGTAGTGATTTCATGTGGTTTGCCCACCTGTAGCCAATGTGCCCCGCCTCCTTGTGCAAAATACATGATATACAGCTCCTAGCTATTGTCCTGCACTGCTACTAATAGCTGCTAAGTAGTGGTTTCATGTGGTCTGCACACCTGTAGCCAATGCGCCCCGCCTCCTTGTGCAGCCGCTCCAGGGGGCACCGTATCTTGCACACAATCTCGTCGCGCCTGACGTTGTAGAACATGCGCGTCTCCATCCCTCCCGCAGTGAGGCGGTTGATGATCTCCCGGATGGTGAACTTCTTCTGGTAGGAGTTGAAGACCTCGTCGTCTTCGAGCCGTATGCCGAAAATCATGACATAATCCCAGGAGTAGCCATTCACCTGGGGGGGGGGGGGAGCACGAGAAGTGCAGGAGTGCATGCGGGAGATTTGGGTAAGCTACGGCTGTCTAGCTGTGGATGCATGTGAATGGTACAATTTTGATTACTGTACCATCATGTTGTATGAGTCAAATGCCAAAAATCATCACGCAGTACCATGAGTACCCGTTCACCTGCGGCAAGGAAAACAGGAGCACAGGTGAGAAATTGTGTACAACTAGGCACTGTGGTTTGTCTAGCTGTGGGATGCATGTGCATTGTACCAGTGCAGTGTAGTACTACTTGTATGTTGTCTGTGGCTACCACCAGAAATCATCTTCTTTTGGCAGGAGTTGAAGACCTCGTCGTCTTCGAGCTGTATGCCAAAAATCATTGCATGGTCCCAGGAGTAGCGGTTCACCTGGCGCAGGTGGGAGATAGATATGATGTGAACTCCGCACGTCTACTGGTGGCACGTTGTGCTTCACAAGGCAGGAATGTACCCCTGTAGTACATCTGAAGCACCTTTATCAAACACAAAAATCAAACCCCGTGGAGGGTGCGGACGGCCCTGTGTAAGCCACACGTGTGCGCCTGGGGAATGCTGTACCAATGAAGCCGTCCGCCTGTATGCTCGAAACACCACACATGGAAGTAGAAGTGCTACTGTAGTACTTCCAAGTAATATACTGCGAAGTATACACACTGCTGTCATGTGGTTAAGCGAGTAGAGGCATCCACCTGGATTGCTCGCCGGCGGGTGTGTACTTTTCAAGCTCCGTGTCAGGTGCCCGCAGCCCTGTGTACTGCTGCAGCCTGTGTGCGCTGTAGTAGCCGAGCGCTGTCTCAGAGCAGTCACATATGTGTGCCTGGAAATAGCCGTACCAACGAAGCAGTCCTCATCTAGCCATACTGGCCGGCAGGATGTAGGTGTATGTACATGTACATGGCCCGCCAGGATGCACACGCATGTACATGCACATGTAGATTTTTGTGCTGTTTGAACTTTACAACTGCACGCGGTATGTGGAGTTGCGCACTGGGCATGTTTTCGTGGTGTACACAGGCGGGGTGGGGCGCCCCGACGAAAACAACACATGAAACCGATGTTACCACAAGAGTATACGTCACCATTACTAGTACAAGTAAAATGATTTTTCCGGTCGTGGTGCAGCTTGCCCAGGAGCCAGCTGCCACCAAAGTACTTGAAGTAACATAACACACTTCCTCAAACTATGCGCCGTACTTGAGAAACTTCCTGTGCGCAATGCCCGAAATTTCTCTGATTGACATGCCCACCGCTGGTGCGCATGCGCAGCGCCCCCCGTGTGAGCTCCTCACCTTGCGGAAATTGCTGGAAGTTTCTGAGCGGCGCCGCCGGATCTCGGAAATTTCTGCCTGGGCCTCCTCGTCGAGTGAGCGCACGTAGCGCAGGAGCAGGTACAGCAGGAACAGCAGCCCCGTCGCAAGCCCCAGAATCACCACTATGTCCACCAGAGCCTACAGATTTGGGGGGGGGGGGGGGGGGGGGGGGGACAGGGCCAGATTTAGCATGGAAAAGTGGCCAAGCGCCTGGAAAACAAAATGCGGTCCAGTGGCGGGGCACAGTTGTGCGGACGCACCATGCCTGCGGCTGTGGCAACACACTGGCTGGTACACGTCTGTGACTGCCTGTGACTGCCTGCTGCCTGCGCGTCCTTGTAACTGTTCTGTAACTGCGCTGCCATGGGTCTTCTGTACACCGCACCAGAACAATACCAGCGCTTGCGTAATGGCTCAGGGCTCCTGCTCGATACACTCGCTGGGGCATATCACATACCTCAGAAGTATATGCTGGTATGTGTGCACTTCACGCTAGTGTGTGGCAAGGGAAACACTGGTGCGGGTGCTACTGGTTGGCCACACACAGCCCTGTACATACTGTGCAAGGAATGTACCCTGTTCAGGTAGTGGCACACGCTTCCCCCCACCCTGTTTCGTCCAAAACTGCGGGTCCCTCACTGAGCCACAATATCTATCTTACTGCCCAAAAAGCCAATGCCATAGGGGTAAACGGGCCTCAGAGTGTTAGCAAAGCCGAGCATGTGGCATGGCAGCAGCCGTCGCACACTGCTGAGCCTAAACCAGGCTTGAGGCTACTGATGGAGAGTGTGAGTGGCACCATCAGTACCAGCGCTGTTCCACCCACCACAGCGACGCTGCATTATAGGCATCCCCGCCAGCACCAACACAGCGCCATCGTGACTCCGCGGGCCACCGCGTGCTGCTGGTGACAGCTACACACCGTGCATCGCTCAGCAAGTTACGTCAGCACCCTCTGCCGTTTTGTGCCTACAGTACGCACGAGCTAACGCCAACGCCACTCTGGCGAGCTAGCCTGCTTTGCGCTGCTACCTAGTGCTGCCGCTGCCGAGCATGCGATTCCACTGCGCTGCGCTACTGGTTTGCTCTGCTGCTGTCACACTGCCACCCATTCGCCACCCAGGCACCCACCGGGTTGCTCATGCTAGCAGCGTCGCTGGTGTCTTCCGCCCCGGCGCTCGGCAGCAAGCGTGCCAGCGCGGCAGCCGCCAGCCATCGTGCCGCTGCCCTAGCCGCTGTGGTGGTCCCGCCATGCCGGCACAGCCGTAGTTCACCCATGGTTTCTACACGTGGCTGCTACCCGACGGCAGTCAGGCGCGCGCCGCTGCGGCAAACACGGCAGCCCTGTTATCCGTCCATGCCTAGGACGCCCAGCCACCTACGAGGATGGCTTGCTGGCTACCGTGGCCGCCTCTGGTGGTGCTGCTGCGCCGCCGTTGTTGCCGTGACATAGCGGGGTGCGTTTTACCACGCGCACAAAAAATTTCGGTTTCGTAGTAACTGCCATTGGGGTCGACAACATGCACGCACCATGAATCAGAATTATGTGGTGAGGAGTACACTAGTGACCCATTTTCCACTGTTGCATGCCCTTGGCACCGGGTCTTGTGTGCTGTACGTTTACAAACCAAATAACTCATCACATCGTTCAGCATCGTACACAGGCAATATACAGCAGCCACAAACCCACAAAAAAGCGGTGGACGACGCATGCAAGATAACACACACACACACCCGCGCATCATGCATAGATACGTCGGCACCAACCAGCATAAACCAAACATGTTCACTTGTCTGTACGCCGGCCGCCGCACCTGCCGCAGGCTGAGCACACACTTGCCTGCCACTGCTTGCTGAGCATTGCTACTGCTGAGCACAGCTGCTGCTGAGCACGGCCCGCACCCCCCGCACACGCCTCAACACCCCGCGGCACGGTGCAAAACGATGTTCTCCCCTCCCCCCCGCCCCTACCACTGCACCCCCCCCCTCCCCCCCTCCCTGACAAAACACCGCTTTCCCACCCACACTATCACAAATGGCGGCGGCTCTAGTGCCGCGCTAGCGCATGCGCGCGGGGTGCTGCTGAGCACCGCCCAGCTGCTGAGCAAGCGACAGCAGTTGGGGCGCAGGCAGTCCTGCTGAGCAGCAGTGCCCGCCGCACCTCTGCTGCTGAGCACCGTCCCAGCGGCCAGCCTGCGTTGAGCACAATGCCAGGCTCAGGTGCAGGTGTAGCTCTGTTGGCTGAGGATGAGCGCCACAACGAGGCCGCACAGGGCGAGCGACAGCATCTGGGCCGCACGCAGTTCTGCTGAGCACCTCTGCTGCTGAGCAGGCCAGCCTGCGCTGAGGAAAACTCATGCTTAGGTGCAGGAGTAGCTCTGTTGGCTGAGGATGAGCGCCACAATGAGGCCGTACAGAGCGAGCGCCTCTGCAAAGATGAGGATGAGGATCATGCCGACAAACAGCCGCTCCTGCTGGCCGACGGCGCGCACGCCGGCGTCGCCCACAATGCCAATTGCCATGCCCGCCGCCAGGCCGCTGAGACCGCAGCAGAGGCCTGCCGCCAGGAAGGCGTAGCCAGAGAAGGACGAGAACTTGGTGTTCTGCTCCGTGTCGGGCTGGGTGATGGAACCCTGGGGGGGGAGGGGGAGAGGGGGGGGGGGGGGGGGGGGGGGGGGGGGGGGGGGGGGTTACATCCACACACCAACAGACACCAACACTTCGAAGTATGTGATTGTGATTTAACTGCACGGAGGCGTGATTATGCTGTGTCGGGCTGGGTGATAGACCCCTGGGGGGGCAGGGAGGTTGGGTGGGGGGTAAATGGTTCTGATTCAGCTGTGCTGTGCCTCAGTAGGGTGTACTTCAGAAGTAGTTGATGAGCACCGACAGAATGCGTGAATCATGGGGACCCTGAGCTGCGCAACTGCCACTGCTGAGCAAGGCAGCTGCTGGTTCTGACAGCAGAGCTTCTGCTGAGCACGCTGTGAGCCGCAAAACACACTAAGGGTTACACTTGGTCCAATATGCTCCTCCAGAGGGCTGGAACCACATAATACTGCTTCAAACCTACTTCTAGAAGTACTACTGTAGTATATACCAACCATAATACTTGGAGTACATGTGTGATATTACACTTCCACAGTGTACTTCTGAAGTAGAAGCGAGTTCACTTTGGCACTGTACTACTGCTGCACATAAAGCCGGAAAAAATTCTACTGCAGTGTTCTTTCGGTAGGACCCACGTGTTGTGCTGTGCCCGCAAATGTCACCGCCATTGCACCCACAGAGCTAAGCTGCCTGACCAGGTGGTGTTCCCAACAGCACAGAATACAAGCCGCAAGCTACCACACCGGCGGGCGCTACCATATTGCATCGCACAGCACAGCACAATCGTCAACGCCTGGCATATGCGCAAGAAAGAAACCTAAAAGGCTGCTAAGCCCAGATACTGCCGTGGCTGGGGCAAAATACCAGGCCGAAGCCTGTGGGGTGATTTGTCCACCCGGTGAAAAGCACCAGCATATGTGTAGTGTCACCAATGGTTGTCAAAAACGCACGGCAGACAGCTCTGGCACATGGTCTGATTACTATTGCACTGGCAGACACCACATGCCTCTGCGGCACATTCGTCTAAATGCAAGCCATTTAGGGCTATTAGTAGTGCAAGCAAAAATTGGTTGGCAAGCCCCACGTTGGTTTTCGGAAAGGGGGGGGCATGCGCTGCGTCACCCCTGCACCGTGGATGTTCCATGGCACGACAGCACCCAGCAACGACATTGCTCCAACAATGGCGCACAGTCACGCTCTGTGTGCATACGCACTTTGTGGCGCACTGCACATCTGATAATGTTGCCACCAAAATGGCTGTCGCTCCCTGATACCCACCTGCGCAGCGGCTGCCGCCACAATGCCGCTACCATAAAGTCACCACCAGTTATTCACGTCTAACTTCAAAGCGTGTGCCACACAGATTGTGTTCCTATGCCACCAAGAGCACTGGTCATTTTCAAGATACGCTATAGCTACCTCTGCAGGTTGACAGCTAATATCTGAAACCGTGGATGCCCAGCAAACCAACCTCACAGAAAATTTGTTCTTTGCCACACAGACAACTGTTTGCAAACCCATATCATTATCTCTTCTGCCACCCAAACTTGGTCGTTTTTTATGTTAGTGTTGTGCCACGCCTACCCGCAGGATGGCAGCCGTAATCAGGCTGTAGATGCCTACTGTAGCACATCACATTCGCCGAATAACATGCTTCGCCTCGCAGCAATTGTTTGGCAAACAGGAAACGTGTGTCCTGTGAGGAGGGGACTCCAGGCGGCGGTACATCCTACGGCAGGCCAGCCTGCCCACACAGACGCTCCGCACACCTCTAGTAGCCGCTTCCTGCTGTGGTCGCCCCCGTTGCCGGTGTGTGCAGCAGTTGTGCTGTTTGTCTATGTTCTACCACATACTTCCAAGTATGTACATGTATATATACATGCACGCTTACCTGCAGAATGACGGCCACGACGAGGCTGTAAATGCCCAGCACACCCGCATGACCACGGCTTTTTCTGCCTATTGCGCATGCCAGGCAAAAGAAACTGTATGTATGCCTTGAGGTACTTGGAGTTTACTACCGTCTAGTGCCGGAGTAGTTGCCCCGGGGCAGTCATTTTGCTGGGCCCAAAACAACGGGGGGGGTACGTTACTTTTGCAGGAGCCTGGAGGGGGGGGGGGGCAGTAATTTGGGT
>JAULBY010053827.1:0-11394 GCA_032358315.1 Ophiocytium majus
CCCCACCAATGGCGGCAACAAGCCCACAGACATCAGCGCGTCAGAGGCAAAGCGGCGGCGCCGCCAGAAGCACCAGGCGGAGGTGCGCTGCAAGAAGGCGGGGGGGGTCTTACACAGGTAAGGTCATACTTGAAGTTATACTTGAAGTATGTGCAAAACTACGTGAAGCATGTGCGAAAACATATACTACGTAGTATGAGCAAGCCATATACGCCGTATACGGAGCGTACATACAGCGTATGTGGCCTATGTGGTATGCCAAAAAAAGCGATATAGTAACGGCTTGGCGCAGGCGTGTGTATAGTATCGAGATGTCTGGTGCTCTTGCATGGTGGCTGGCCCAGCATACCAAGTTATTGCACCCGTTTCTGACAAAGAAAAACACACATGTACGGTTCTGTGCGACCCTATGCAACACAGGGCAAGCGAGGCCTGCTGCCCAAAGGAGGCCTGCGGGGGCACCTGCGGTGGCGCGCACTGCAGCGCACAGCCCGGGGGGGCGGCCCTCTGTTGCGCGAGCCACATCAAGCGCAGCTACAACCGCTCTTGCAGGAAGAACGCGGCGCCGTGCATGGCAAAGGCGGGGACGCCGTGAGCCACTGCGGCGCCTGCACGTGGCCGGGTGACTCGGGAGTGACTTGGTGAGTCACTTGTAATTGGGGGGCTGCGGCGGGATGGGCCACTGCGGAGTGTCTATGTGGCCGAGTGACTCGGAGCTTGCGACTCGGTGCCGCCAGACTACAGTGCGTCGGTGTGGAGCGACTCCTGGTGGCCGAGGGACCGTCTCAGGACTCACCTGTGCCAGTGGCCACTGCAGCGACTGCAAGTGACCGAGTGACTCGAAGATGGCGCACTGCAGTGTGCACAGCAGAAGATGCTGCGCACACCCTGAGCCACTGTGGCGCCTGCAAGTGACATGATGTCCCAGTGACACGCCGCCCCACCATTGGGCGGTGCCTCTGTGTATTATGTGTTGGCAAGTAACACCCTGTGGAAAAAACGTTGCTGTTGCTCCGTCAGGTAGTGCAGATTGCCACAGTGGCGGTTTCGTACCTCGTTGCTGCTGCTTTGAGGCGCCTATTTTGGGCTGCCCACAGCAAGGCCAGCATGCCCCGCTTACACGTTATTGCTGCTAGTAGATACATACACACACCCCTGGCCCCCAGTTCCCTATTGGCGGTGCACAGTGCCAATGTCTAGATCAGACACCCGTGGTCGCCCCAGATACTGCTGAGCACAGTTGCGCTGTTGGTGACATGCCCACGGCCCGCGCCTACAGTGCGCGTACATGTTTTCTATGTTCAACTTGAAGTTGGTGATGTTGAAGTTGGTGATGTCGAAGTTTGTGCGGCACGCTCGTGCCTTCAGGTCTGCAAGCCGCAGCCAGTGTCGTGTACTGCATGTAGCACCTCGCGCGGGTGCGAGATTTCTCTGGTAGGATGCACAGCAAAGAGCTGTTTGCTGATGCTTTGTGGTTTTTGCAGCCTCCCACCAGCTGGGCTGATACGCAATCATGTACATACGCATATGTGTGTGCATACACGCTGTTTCCATACACGTTGCACATTGCTTCATGTAGGCTGCCAGTGCCACGATCTCTCAATGCAGCGGTGAGCTCAGGATCCATTCACGGCGTGTGTGACATGCCCTGCCTGCTACGGCTGCTGCTGTTGATGCTGCCGCTGCTGCTGCTGTTGATGCTGCTGCTGCTGCTGCTGCTGCCTCAAACTGCACATGCACCTGCTACTGTAGTACTGCGTAGTAGTACCATCTACGCCCTAAGTTCACGTGTACAGTTAGCTGTGGGTAGATCCATGCCAGTGAGTACTGCTGTCAAACTCCGCTTAGGGCTCGGAAAGCCCTTAGGGAGTACATGAATGTGTCACGCAATGCCCCAGCTGGCAAGCTGCCGCTGCAGCAAACAGCAGCTGCTGAGCACTGCTGCTGAGCACTGCTGACCCTGTCGCGGTCACACAAACAACACGAGTGATTGCCAAAACAAAAATGAAGGCCTGTGCCGCAGTGCACAAGCTCGCCACTCTGGCACTTGGCTCCTTTGGCAGCATCAGCCCTCAGGGCAGGCGCCTGCTCACAGCCCTACGCGGAGTTTAATAAGAGTACTCTGCCATTCCTTCATCGCACAGCAGATGTGGCAGCTGTGCAACGCAGCAGCAGCAGTGCTCAGCAGCGGCAGCAGCAGCGGTGCTCAGCAGCAGAGGTGGCAGTGCTCAGCAGCAGCAGCGGCGGCAGTCCTTAGCAGCAGCAGCGGCGGTAGTGCTCAGCAGTAGCAGCGGTGGCCAGTGCTCAGCAGCAGCAGCGGCGGCAGTCCTCAGCAGCGGCAGCAGCAGCGGTGCTCAGCAGCAGCGGTGGCAGTGCCCAGCAGCAGCAGCCACAGCAGTGCTCAGCAGCAGCAGCGGCGGCAGTGCTCAGCAGCAGTAGCGGTGGCACTGCTCAACAGCAGCAGCAGCAGCAGCAGCCACAACGCCCGTGACACACACCAAACACAGCCGGAACATGGCGACTGAACGGGGGTGTAATTGTCATTGTAGGCGACCAATACGCAGTGATCAGCAGCATCGGCGGCGGCAGTGCTCAGCAGCAGAAACGATGGCACTGCTCAACAGCAGCAGCAGCAGCCAGAACGCCCGTGACACACACCTAACACAGCCCGAAAATGGTGACTGAACTGGGGAGTAACTGTCATACGAGGCTGACAATTGGCCACCGAACAGCAGCGTAAACGCACGACCGCAGCAACAACCGCCGTGTGCTGGTAGCGCGAACCGGCAGGGGGTGACGAACGTGAGGCAGAAAGCATGTCCGCAGCGCCACCAAGGCAGCTGCTGAGCAAGCTTCTCTGCGCCAACCGCGCACTGCCGGGAAAGAAAAAAAACATGGTGTGATGCAGCACGCACCATGTAGCCGCAGAGTCTGCGTTTCGACGAGGCATTCTAGCTGCTCTGGGAGGGGCGCGCCAGCCAAGGCTGCTGCGCACACGACTGGACCACATGAAGTGAGGTTCGGGGGGGTCCCATATGGTACTAGTTGGAGGGGTTGCTGCAGTGCAATAGGGGGGCAAACCTAGCAAACCCGCTGCCTGCAGAGCGCGCGGTGTGGTAGTGGGGCTGGGGCACGGCTGCGGCGCAATGGCCAATACAAACATGTACACAAAAGAGACTGCTGCAAAGCGCTGGCCACAGTAGCGCTGGCTTCTGGTGCTGCTGCTACCGGTGCCACTAGTGCTGAGCACTGCTGCGGCGGCACGGCTGCTGCCACTGCTGCCGCACAGCACCAAGTGTAGTCGAAACTGAGGTTGAGGTTAAGGCCGTGCATGGCGGCGCGCGTCAATGTCGTACCGTGCGCCACGACCTCGAGAAGAGCAGTTGAAGTTGAAGTTCAGGCCATGCACGGCGGCGCATCAACGGCGCACGTGTGCCCCGACCGCTGAATGTCCGAGCTGCAACAGTCCACGCTGCCGCCGGGCAACCAGCAGCAGTTGAAGTCAATGTTGAAGTTTATGCCATGCACGGCGGCGCGTCCGTGTCGCACGTGCGCCCCGTCCGCTGAATGTCCGAGCTGCAGCAGTCCGCGCTGCCGCCGCGAAAGGTGGAGCAGTCGGGCCCCCCGCACGTGTCTCCGCACGACTTGGGGCAGCAGGCCCCCGAGGGGACGTGGGGCACGCCCCCCGCGGCACGGCACGCAGCCTTCTGCTCAGCGTGACGTGCACGCTTGGCGGCGCGCTGTCCATCCGTCTGCTGAGCAAAAGGGCCAACCGTCACATTGGGGGGGGGCGGGGGGGGCGGGTGAGAATGGTGGGCGCAGGGTATTATTTGTGCTTGATGTACCTCTTGGTGTCTACACTGCGTATGACATCTCTAGCACCATGTTCAGCAGCAGCAGGTGTACAGCTAAGGGCATCTGGTCTGGTGCTTTATGCATGCCAAGGCGACTTTTAACTGTGAACCCTGAGCCAGCAGCGTGCTGTGTGTGCTTGTTATACTTCAACATTAAAATTGGTGTGACGTACTACAAAAAAAACCCGGAGGGCCCTCAAGCCAAGCAGGCAAAAGTCGCTTCACTGGAGCTTTTAGTGTGCACGTTTTCGTTGGTGTATGAGGCCCAAAATATGGCTGACAGCCTGGTCAGCTATTGGTACAGGTATCTATGCATGCAATAGACTAGTGCGTGTACTTTGTGTACATACTTCAGAGTAGATGGCAGCTTCGGCATCAGCGCCCCTACTGCCATCACTACTCACTTCCTCTTTCAGGGGGAAAAAAGTAGCCCACTAAGAAAATACTTAGAAAATACTTCAGTACCTGGTTCTGGCCAATGTGTATGCAGCAGATGCGCGCGTGTTCATGTAAACACAGGCAGAAGCCTGGGCACCAGTGCCCCTGCTGCCATCGCTACTCACTTCCTCTAAAACCGATCACTTGCAGGTAACAAGCGCACACCCAACCACCACACTAGCCACATGAAAAAAATACAATGCAAACACTATACAGCCACATCATATCGCACCTGACCACCAGTCGTCTGCTGCCCCCCGCTGCCACTGCCACCGCCACCCGTAGAAGTACTGTCTGTGGGTGTGGTGCCCGTCGTCTGCTGCACCTTCCCACTCGAACTTGAACTTGAACTTGAATCAGAGCTGGCACCCTTCCCACTTGAACTCGGACTTGCCCCAGAGCCGGTACTGTTCGCCGGCTGCTGCACCTGCTGCTCCGCACCACCGCCCCCGCCGCCGCCGCCGTTGCAGCCGCCGTCGTTGCACGCCGCAAACAGCCCTCCCTGGCAAGAATTGAAGTTCTGGCCGCCCTCGGTGGTGACGTTGATGTTGGCGCAGCCTAGGCCCCCCGAGCCGTCGTTGACCACCCAGTAGCCATCGGGGGTGCCATCAGCGGGCATGCCGTTGATGGTAACGCTGGCGATGGGGCCCACGCCTTCAACCTGGTGGGAGAGTTGAAGTTGCAGTTGAAGTTTCAGTTGAGGTTAATGGTGCGCTCGCGCGGGATGTGCATGCTCATAGGGCGGGGGCCACTAGCTACAGTATGCACGAGGAGCTGCACAGAGTACCTAGCAAGTGAGCACAGGGCGAAACAAGAAGGAAGGGTACAAGGTCCATGCCAGCAGACTGCAGCGCTTGCGTGCGCGCATGCGTGCCCCCACCTGCACCTATAAAGCTGCCGTGTCAACACAATACAAGTGCGGTGAGCAGCAACACAACTAAATCATGCATATGCTCTGTACCCAACTGGTACACTGGCAGTACATGTCGTTTGGTGCGCTATGGGATATACTTTGTACTTGCTTGACGTGTTGCAACAGCCGCACATTATTGGCACACTACTTTCCACGCCGCAAGCAATACACAGTGCAGTTATAGGTGCGTCCGGCAAGTTTACAGTATTTGCACGCACAAAACAGGGCCCCATTTGCACCAAAGTAGACGCCGCTGCATCACATAAAAAACATAACTGCTAGTTTTAATAGATACCTAGTAGTATGTTCGCAAGGTAGGTGCATCAAGCGTATACTACTGTAGTGTGTGCCTGGAAGTATAGTTGTGAAATATGTACATGGATTGTAATGTGTTCAAAAACACATGTACTACTAGCAGCTTGCCCACCATTCATAGCATACAGCCCACCTCTCCAGGTGACTTCCCCACACAACACCCTGCGGCTCTTGCGCAAAAGATAAATATAAAAACAAAAATATTTAGGAATTGAAAATAAATTTAAAAATATTAAATTTATAAAACTAGTAGCATAAAGCAAGGTCCCCATGCGCACCTTAAGCTTGGCGTAAAAGCCGTTGCTGCCCTGCTGCCTGTAGATGGGATCGGATGCGGGGCAGGGTATGAAGTCCCAGGTGACGGGCACGCGGCCATTACCACTCCACCCCATGTCCAGAGACCCGTGAGCGCACTCCGGGCACAGGTTGTCCACAATAGCCTGCAGCCGGGAATAAACATTATAGTGGTAGTTGGGGAGAATGTTGTTGGTTCAATGTGTGCAAAATGTGGTGTGTGACTAGGCGTGTGCGGGTTGTGAATGCTGCTCACGTCAGCGAGCCAGGAGTAGAGGAAGCCAGTGACGGCCAATTTATAGTCCGTGAAAAATATATCTGGGCAATCAATTTTGGTGTGTAGAGGCATGGCATTCATCATTTAATTTTGGTGTGTGGAGGCATGGCATTCCTAGTGCATACTGTCGACCTGCTAGCATGCTCTAAACGCAGCGGGCCAGTAGGAAGCATCACTGTTACAGAGGTGTGCAGCGAAGCTGTGAGCTACTGCTTCACATTAGTGTTGTTATGGGCACCATCGCATTCACGTGCATTCTGCCGACTTGCAGCTTGCCGCTACTGCATCTGCAGTCGACGTCGCGCGCTCCATGCAGGAACGCACGTACAGGCAGACTGGGGCACGGAGCACACACCCGCAGCCACCTCCCGCCACCGTGTGCCTAATGCCACTTGAGACAACCTAATTGACAGGTAGGTAGTAAGTAGGCTCACCTGGAACTGCTCGCCACCGTTGATGGTGCCAGAGACGCAGGCCCCGCACAGCTTTCCGTCCGCGAACTGGGGTGCGTTCATGGCAACTGTTTTGAAACCAGCGGGGACGTAGTCGGAGGTGCACGCCCCGCCCTTCCCCGCGCCGCCATACCAGGTGGCGTCGCCATTGTCTGCAGCGGCAGCAGCGGAAGCAGCAGTAGCAGCAGCGGTGTTGGTCATGAGCACGCACACACTGGGCGGGCGGCAGCAAGCAAGTGGTGCGTCGTGGATTCACTGGGCAGGTGCATGTACAGCAGCAGCAGCAGTCCTGCACGTGGGTCCGCCGACTCACAGGTTCCAGCAGCTGCCGAGGACAGCAGGGCCGCCACCGCCATGCCACGAAGCGCCATCGTGCTGCTTGAAGTCACGTGTGTGCGCTGCTATCCTGGCTGTCGATCTGGCCTCTTGCTCCACAGGCTGCCAGCTGGTGTGTGTGGCGTGTGTGCTGGGAGTGAAGGCAGTCCCAGCTGTTGTGCGAGCTCTGCTCAAACATCGGCAGCAGGTTAGAGGGCACAGCCTGCGCGCACGTGGGGGTACACCCCGCGGCGGGCGTCCGCCAGGCTGTTGGCCAGACAGCCAGCATGAATGCAGCAAGCAAAGTGGGCAACTGACAGGTAACCGTGACGCGACGAACCCTTCAGCCCTAAGGGCCCAACTGGGGCCGCAGGTCAACGGGCTTAGGACCCCCCCAGCTGCGCTCGCGGCGCGCGCGTGCTGCGGAGCGAGGGACACTTGCAAGGTTTGCAGCGGGCGGGCAGTGTATCACAGTGTGTGAGGCAGACCGTGGGCGGTTGTGTGAAATGGCTGACGGCAGCAGGCACTGGTGCCCCCCCGCGTTGTCACGATGTTGCTTCTTCCTCCACAGCAAGCGCACACGTGCACCGGCAGGATGGAGCCCAAAGGTTAGAGAACCGTGCTTGTGCTGAGGACTGGACGAAGTGAGGGAGGGGGCTGCCGCTGCCGCTGCTGCCGTATCGAGCTGGTGCTGCTGGCGCTGATGGCAGACAGCACAGGTACGTCAGCGCCCTAGCAGTCTGGCTGGGCAGAGAGTACAGGCTGGCAGCACAGCCTGCAAACCAGCTGTGAAGCTGCCACGGCACACCTTGCAGCAACAGCAGGACAGAAACGGCAACAGCCACAGAATAGCCGCGGTTGTTTGCTGCAGCATAACAGCAGTTCGTTAGAAAGTTGCTCGAAGTAAGGCGGGTATGCTGTGGCGGTGCCCAAATATTGACTGGGACGTGGCCAATTATTTGGTGTGGCTGAAACAATTGTAAGGGGCATGACAAGCGCTAACGTGAACAGTGGGCCTTCGTGACTCTCATCGGACGCCAGTGCACTTGTGAAGTGCTTCAATTCAATCAAGCTCTTACAGTCTATGTATCCCACCCATTACATGAGTCCGACGCAAGTGGTTGACCTGGTCAACTGCTTGTGCACTAGACATGGTATGGCACATCTTCGGCCCCACCAGCGAAAAAATGCCAGTTTTTTATGAGCTAAACTTCGGAAAGGCTAGGCATGTTACGAGTATCGCCACAATCTCTGCTCCGCAAACATTGAAAGACGTACTCAACGTGTGCAAACCTACCACTGGGAACACTTGCTTATGGCTTGATGCGTGTGGGTCTAAGGTTCTTTTTTGCACATCGGTGTATTGTTTTGGCAACGATGGTACATGAAAATGAACAGAAAAAAACATGGCGTTGCACACCTCCACGTATTCCATGTCCTGCAACCTCTACTTCTTTGGACCTACTTGAAGTGTACAGTTATAGTTCTTCAACTCTACTTCTGATACTTCAATCATGTGCAGTGGTTGAACTCAAGTTGTTCCCATGTCCTGCAACCTCTACTCTGGGGGGACTTATACTACTTCAACTCTACTTCTGAAACTTCAACTGTGGCCGCGTGCGTAACGCGCTGGCGGCAGAAGCTGTCAGTGGCGCTCCAGCGCAGCATATCGGAGCTGGTCATTGAGGACTGGCCCTCCACCCTCCCGGCGGAGACACCTGTCGCAGCGCCCAATGTCGACGCGTACAAGCACGCCTCGCTGCTGAGCACCCTACCCGCCCAACTAAATACCGGTAGTTTGAACCTGGTGCCCACATGCTCCCATGTCTCCATGACTTATACACAAACTTCAACTTCTGCTATCATGTGCAGTGGTTGAACTCAGCATCAAGCTGGTGCCTGGACCACATGCCAGGGCAGTGTATGCTCGTGCTCAACTTTTTAGCAGCACCTTTGTGAAGCAGCCATGGAAGACTGCTACACTTTCAACAGCAGCCGTTGTAAAACTCCGCCGTTTGGTGCACGGCAAGCCCTGTGCACACGCCGTGCTTGTGACTGGAAAAGGCATGAACACGCATGCTGTTGCGTTGTTGCCAGGCAACAATATGGCGGCGCTCCGCACAATGCGCTTGTCTTAATCAAGCACTCCTGTTGGTGTAACTGCCCAACGACGCATGGCACGTGTGAGGTAGGGACTCCAGACGGCGGTATGTCCTATGGCGGGCCGGCCTGCTCACTCGGCCGCCCCGCTCGCCTCTCGACCTGGCTCCTGTGCAGCCGCTGCTGTGTGCACGTGGTAGTGTCGCGTACACATGTACGTTTTTAGTTATGCACATCTGCTCTGTTATGCTTTGTTCCCTTTTGCTGATCACCTGTTGCTGCTGGATACATGCATGGCGTAACTAGCAAGGAAAGGCAATGACGCCAGCTCGTTCGCTGCGTTGCCAAGTCCTCTTTTTTTACGGCCTTTATTGAAGTCTCTGCTTGGGGCGCTTAAAGCCCCGTGCACACGTGCTCGACTGGAAAAAGGCGTGACCAATCAGACGGTCGGCTTGCTCGAAATTTAGTTGAGTCAACAACAACACAAAACTCGGCATGGTGCTGGCCCTGCATGCTGCAAGTGACAATTTAGTGACATCAACTTGCACTCACCAGCTTTAACATTTTGACCGCCGCAGGGCAGGCCGCGGCGCCGACCCCCCCGACCCCCATAGATCTCGTAGTGTAGCTGTTGCACACATGCCCTCATGTCTCTATGACTATTATGAAGTACTTCGTACAAACTTTAAAATGTGCTGCGATCCACATGTTGGCCCTGCATCCGGCATGGCTACAGTACCTTGTGATGTCACAGTCCCCTGCCCCACCCCCGCCATGTACTGCTAGTAATTGTGGTACTTTTATTGACTCCGCACAGGGCGCGGAAAGCCCTTTGCACACGGTGCGTGTGACCAGAAAAAGCTGAATGCTCAGCTGCGTACTACATGCCGCAGCGTAGCCGTGGTTGCAGGCCTGCCCTCGCGGTGTCCGCTGCCAGTGAGGCATGCCCGCCACGCCACATGTTCACATTTTGTTTAGTAAAGAGCACACATGGTAGCAAGAGCACAGTGCACATGCAGCACCGCACGCAAGCAGCATAACAAGCAGCAGGCGCACAGTAGCAGCAGCAGACATGTGCCCGTGCCAAGCATAACGGGACAGCGATGCAGGGTCAAGAGCCGCACTGCATATATATTGACCGCACACGAGGCCCGCTGCTCAGCAGTAGCAGCGGCACCAGGTGCTCAGGAGCAGCACCAGCTGTCAATGCTCAGCAGCAACCCCCCGCTGCAGTCGCCAAGGCGCCAGAGGGGCAGGTTGTGCTCAGCACAGCAGAGTGCATGCAGGCCCAATAATTGGCACCGCAGCACAGCCTCCGGTACCTATTTTTTTCTTGTTTGGGGGGGTGGAAAGGGGGGGGGGCGGCGCGCCTAATGCATGTGCGCGCATGGTTCCCTGTTCCTGGGGAGCTATGTATATGATTGGGGGCGTGCCGGGCACAGCAGCATGCAGCCACTGCAGGCTGTACACGATTGATGCACATCATATGTGTTTACTCCCGCCGAAAACGGGTGCGCCGAGGCGCGCGCAGGAGGGAGGAAATACCACTGTTGAAGTTGGAGTTGAAGTTGATGGGAAGAAACAGAGGCCGTTTCTCCCCCCACTTCAGCTTTTGTGGCTTATGTAGGGCCGGCGCAGGTTGAAGCTGTGGAGTGGCCCCTTGGTGTAACTCTTCGGCATCAGGGGTTGGTGGCCGCAGGGGGGCAGTCCCGGGTCTCGTGGGCCGTGACCGAAATCTGGTGCTTCCAGGGGACGTCGTACACCGTCATGTCGTGGATGCAGCACTGTGCTCAGCAGAGGAGGCGCACAGAGTGCAGGAAGAAAGACAGGTGCTGTGTTAAAAGCAGGTGTAGATGTATGCGTGTATACATACATGTTCTGTACATACTACGTAATAGTACATACTACTGTAGTACTTCGAACTGTGTAGTTGGCAGTAAAATGATGGATAGCGTACTTCAAAGCACTTTAGAGGTTTCGCTGCTGCGAGGAAGGTCTGTGCTAGTACAGGTCTGTCCACATGGGGGGTCAAACACTGTTGTGTGTTGTCTACGTTGTCACAAAAGTACCGCCTGTGATCACAAATGGGGCTTACTGAGTGGGCAAGACTGCAAGGCACTTTCGAAGTAGCTACAGAGTCGAATCAGTTGGGTGTACAGCATAATGCCAACGCTACCATTGAAGTCCCTTCGACCACAATGGCCAAGTCACTGGCCAATCATGACTGCGACGCCCAAAATGCAGCCCATACAGCCCATTGTCTTCACTAGGCAACCCCTGGCCAACCCTCATTACCTCCGCAAATAGTGCACAGAACGCCCACAGCACGTATCCCAGCCATAGGGCTTCCCCCCCCCCCAATAACATGTACCATTAGTCCCATATGTTTTTTCGCACTTTTTTCAGCGGCGCAGCAACCTGCTTAAAACATGTCCG
>JAULBY010053849.1:0-11390 GCA_032358315.1 Ophiocytium majus
TACTATTCGACTTCGTAAACCGCACCCCATGTGCACAGGGCTTTCCGCGCCCCAAGCGGAGTTTAATAAGAGTACACTAGTATTACCACATGAAAGCGCATGTAAAATATTCTCAGAGGTTAGCCTCCCCTCTCTGGCGGTTGACCAAAACACCATCGGTAATTAATGTGCATTCATGTATATGAGCGGGGGGGGGGGTCTTCCATGTATATAGACGGAAAGGTCACTGGCTTTCAGGGCATTTGTGTGAACCTCTCGGGTGAACTGTTCGGGATATCTGCTCAGGAAAACCTTCTGCTTTACAAGGTTTACGCGAACGGGTTAACCACTGATCTGGAGAGGTTAAAAGCTTTTCACCTCTCCAGATCAATGCAGAGATAAAATGCACCTGCAACATCCTCAGTGCAGGACATACACCATGGAGGCTTTGTACGAACATTTGTTGCCGCAGTGCCATGAACTTGCGGCAGCAACTTCGTCAGTGGCAGCACGCGGTGCGACGCACCCAGATTGCACACCTATTGCGGCAGTACACGTGAAGCAGAGAAATATTGTTGGACAGCAGCCTAAAGGCTTTAGGCAGCTAAGATGTAAGTACCACAGTCGGTGCCAGCAAGGGGAACGAACACCTGAGCTGGTGTCAACACCACTTTGTTGCGTCTGCGCAGCTACGATAACCTGCCTACCGCCAGGCTGACCTCTGCGTGAAGCCAGGAATTTCGTATCCACTTCTGGTGATGCTGCAAAGGTGAAGTCACTCAAAACAGCTGATACAGTGCTGAAATTTGGTAGAGAGATAGCTGGGGACCTGTGCTAGCGCCCCTCAAAATTTCAGCACCCCCCGCTCTTTCCTTCCCCTTCTCTCTCCTTTCTACCCCTCCCCCTTCCTGCTGAATGAAATTTAAAAAAAAGTATGCCCTGCTGTATGAAAAATTCGCCCGAAAAAGCGATTGTCAACAGCACGAACGTGGTTGCCGTCACATGGACTGGCAGTGGTATAATGAGCGCAATACATTGTGGGTCATCCGCGCAATCAGGGGGGGGGGGGGGGTAGGGAAGAAAGACGAAAAGACTTGGGTCTCCGTTTTTTTTCTCGAGCCCAATGTCCTCCACTTAAGCCCTGGCACAGTTAGTGCCTATTGCTTGTTGTGCCGCACGCAGCCGCCAGACCCGGATCAATTGTGCTATTTTGCCACAAGCAGGTGCACCATGCAGCAGTGCCATGTTATATATATTGTCACAGGTAAAGGAGGACCACAACTGTGTGGCAACGGCCCATGTGCCCAGTGCTGCGGTTCCCAATGTAGCAAACACTACACCACAGGCAGCCGACGCATTTGAAGGGGATAGCTGGCAGAATACAGCACAGGAAGGGCGGAACCGCTGGGCCACTGTTTTGTGTTGTTGTTTCATACATTTACCGGTGTCCCATGCCCAGCAGCACCGCTGGTGCGCGCAAGCGCAGCAACCGCGGCATATGCCCGTGTGCACAATAGAAATAGCTGACAGCCGACATGGAGGTGGAAAGCCAAGAATGCAAGTACTCAAGTGCCCCAGTGACAGGCACCAGCACATGCGGCTGCTTGGCCTACCGTCACTGGAGGCAGCGCAGCTACGTGCATAGGGCATCGTACACACACATCACCACCTTTTATATCGTGCATTGCTGCAGCTGGTGCACTGCCGTTTATGCCAGTACATGCACTTCCTCTGGTGCATTGACCGTGTGCTGCGCCACATGAGGCTGACAACGGGGCTGCAGCATAAATACAGGCGTCCGGCCTTGGCTGAGCGCAGCTGCTCCCACCACCGGGTGACGCGCACCTATTTGCGCTTAGCGGTAGGTGTTGTGGGACACATTATGCTGAGTTCTGCCATAGTGACCGAACTCAAGCAAGCCAACATGGTGATTGGTGGGATGTAGCTGCTGCTACCAGTGTACCCCACCATGCGTTGGTGCATGTGCATGCCAGTCGGTGTGGTCACACTGTTGGCGCCACAGCTGCACCTTATGCGTGTGCTTCACTGACACAGCTGGATTGTGCTGTGCCAGCACCTGCTGCTGCTGCCGCTGTGAGCGGCCGCTCACCATAGCCGTCGCGCCCAATGGGTTAACCAATTGATTGCAGCCCAGGCGCTGCTGGTAGTGGGTTCACCATGATAGCTGCTATGGCACCCTTGCAAGCCGCGGTCGCCCAGTGCCACGGAGCACAACATGTTAACACCCATACTAGGGTTGATTAACGTGTGGTCCGTCTTGCCATTCACCCTGTCAGAAGGCTGCGCTGCTCCGTCGTGTCGCACCTGGCGCACCAATGCATGTCGCGCTGTTGGTCAAGGTTGCTGATGATGCTGCCATGCCGCGGCGGCACACACCACTTGCAGACTGCATGCGGCATGGCTTGCATGTTTTTGCCGCGTGCGCAGAGGCAGCTAGCGCCCGAAGGGGTTTATGCTCAGGTACTCGCGCGCATGGTCTGCATCGAGCGGTTCGGAGCCGTTGAGCTGTCGCTCATCGTCATCACTGAGTATGCCAAATTCAGCCTCGTCAAAGCTGGCGCCGCGCTGGCCCAGGGGCGTGTACCGCCCGCCTGCGCCGTTGGCTCGCTGCCGCTTGGTACGCAGCTCTATGCCGCCGCCCATGCCCGCAGCCTGCTCAGCACAGTCGGTGCGCCAGGAGGCGGCACGTGTGCACATGAGGTTCATGTGATGTATGCACACGCACAGACTGCGACACCAGTGTATGATCACCAGTGAGTATGCTCCACACATGATTTGAGTCTGACACATGCGCCTGCACCAAGATTGTGTCTGAACGCTGCATGTGGACTGCAATGCAGTTGTAGCTTTGTGCAGCACTGCCACGCTGCATGACGTGCATCACGCACCTTGGCCTGCAGCTGCAGTGCGTAGCACAGCCCTGCCACCCCCGCACACAGCGCCACGCCAAAGCCCACCCGGTACACATGAACCTCCGACTGAGCAGTCAACAGGTCGTCACTCAGACTCTGCGTGACAGACGCGCACTCTGCAGTGCTGCAGAAGGGCGAACAGTCACGGCAGCAGCAGCAGTGGTGACAGCAGCAGTGACAGCAGCAGCAGCAGCAGCAGCAGCAACAAGCATGTTCAAGCACGTGTAAAGCATATGGACTGACACATATTCTGGCAGGTACGTGTCAACCATGCATGGGGGGGTGCACGCACCAAGCTGTATCCAACACTTGCGGTCCTCTACTAGCTGCGCCCCTACACGTCCCTATGGCAAGAGCTGTGTGCTGGTGCACGTATGTACACATATGGCAAACATTCCATGCCAGACACTTGCACTGAACGCCATGCCCCAGCACTGAACCCGTGTGCATGGCGGGCACAGAGGTCAGGTAGTACATGCACCACAAAGAGGCCACGAAATGACACAGCCGACCAAAGATGTGCTGCCCTCGCGCCGTCTGCCATCACCAAGCTGGGTGGTGGTTGTTTGGATACCTAAGTTGCAGGCATCGCAGGCAAGCACAAGCGGAAGCACAAGCGAACATTCGTTTCATATGTCTCTGACGTTACCACTCACATGTTAGGCTTTTGGCGTGTGGGCGCGGGCGTGGCCTGCACAGGATCAGGACACCCTGCTGCCACCGGCGCGGACTGCTGCTGCTCCTGTGGGACTGGCGGCCTAGGCGCACTTGGCGGTGCTGCATGCACACACAGTATTGCCGACACTGGCGGTGCACATCGCACTGTTTCCGCGACCATACTGGCAGAACCAAAGGACCATGTGGGTGGGCCTACAACAGGTGTCACAGAGGCAAACAAGCATGCAGCAGCATTGATAGCAGTGTCAGCAGGAGCACACAGCAACGCAGCAGCGCATGACAGCTTGTGGTGATGGAATGTCATCAGCGCTTGCCACAGGGCAAGGTTGGACGCGTCAGCAGTACGACCACAGCGGAGTTCTATGCGGCACAATGTGCAGGACAAAAACAAGCTGCACTGCAATTTCAATGCATACAATGCACCTACACCATGATGCACCATACGAAGGTGCTGGCAGTATACTTCTAGAAGGTCATGTTGCTGTCATTTATGCTCGCGCAGCCACAGGCGCATTTCTGTGCCAGACTGGCGGGCATCTCAAGAGAGCAGATCAATATTGCACGTGACTTGTGGCACCCACCAATGCAGCCATAGCTGTTGGGTGGGTACCCCAGATTGCCCATCCCTATCTCTAGGGTGGGCGCACACGGGCGTGCAGCTCAAACTACAGCACAAACACCCAATGGCAGCAGTGCCTGCTTGTGTACAGCAGAACTACGCTGTCGATCCGTATGATGACAATGGGCACCGTACACCTCAAGGTCTGCTGGACCACCCCACATGGTTTAGCTCTGAAACGCACTCTTCTGGGCGGCAGCGCTGAGTAAATGGCAAGTGTTGACGCACGCCACACTAAAGCGGGGGGAGCGTACCTGTGCAGTTGGCATCTGCTCCCACAACTTCGACCCCACCCATGAGCATAGGCGCACCCTCCACTGGCACGCCAATTGCGCTTACTGCCATAATTTCATCACAGCATGCACGTGGAGCAGACAGGCACCAAGGATCAGCGATGTACGGCTGTGTCTAGGAACACATCAGCACTGCTGCAAACGGGGCACACGCCACAACACTGACGTCATGATGACACGTACATATTCATTTTCCTGTGACTTTGTGCTGACACTCTGTCAGCATGCGGAAGGCACACACTGACAACGGCAAGTGTCGCGCGTGCACGATGCGCCAAAAAGCATGGCTAGGACAAATAGGCTCCAAAATGCAACTTGCCGCATCAATGCTGCAGCCAGGCCCACACAAGACACGTACTTAGAGAAGTACAGTATACATCAGTACAAAGTTGCAAGGTGTCAGGAACATCCGCAGCTCCTGTGCTACACTGCCGGTTGATATGATCTGCAATGGTTGCAGCTGTGGCCCGCTTCACTGCTGCGCAACACACAAAACACACACTTGCTTATGATGGTTACAATAGTTGCCCTTCGAAAGTGAGGCACAGGCACAAACCAACCCTGCTTCATGCCAACTTCACTCTGGCGCACAATGCACGTTGCCATGCATGTGGCACCAGACTCTTAGGCACGTTAGGAATTTGACAGTCACCACTTATTGCTGTGCTGTACCTCTTTTGTCCACCTGCTGCCAACGGCAACTCTCCACAAGATTCATACAGCACATCTGCTTGACTGAGGTGCATTGAGCAGCATGCGCATAAGCCCATCCATCTGCACAGCGGTTGCGCATACATTGTGAGCCTTTGGTTTCGCTGGTGAGATGGTCTTCACCAGGTACCTCACGCAGGTGTCAGCAAACCTGTATAGTACTGGTACATTTTCAGGTAGTGCCACCTCATCATGTCGGCTGCTCATCCGATCAAAAACTGGAAGGTTCTGCCTCCATCCACCTGGAATCGGTGCGGCACTCACCTGCTCCCAGCCCCACCAGCAGCTCTCCAAACTCATGTAGCCATAAACCCTCTCCCGCCACAGTCCACCCCTTCCCCTCCTCAGCCCCATCAGCACCTTCACCGCCCGCCCCTGTGTGCTCCGCCTCCTTCTCCCTCTCTTCCGCTGCCTCCGTGGGTGTAAGCGGCAAGTCACCCTCCATTTGCACCAGCAGAAGTGCGCCCTTGGCGGTGTGGCCCACTGCTGCACGTGCTGCGCCCTTGTGTGTTGCAAAAGGGTGCCGTCCAAAGTCGCCTGCGGTCATGGATGTCTCCACATAGTTGATGCCATCCCTGGGCAGTGGCGTCAAATGTGATAGCAAGTGGGCTGTTAAAGGGACGCAAGAGCAAACTCCTAGGAGTACAAGTAGTTGACACCAAGCTAGTCCCAGCTGTGTGGTAGTTCATTTACTTGCAATACATGGGCATGCAACACCTTTTGGGGTATGTGGTGTATGCGGGTATTCAAACGTGCACCCATTGTCTGGTAGTTGTCGCAACAATTTAGTGCAAACGCAATGCATCACTCCAGCATGCACGGAGCCAGACGTTCTGCCATCTTGCCAAGCAGAAGTGTGTTTCTCACAGATGCTGCGGCTGTAGCTGCTGTTGTTGAATGACCATGACGCACAATCCAGTTGGGCGTGCCACATGCATGCATGCCGTGTCTGCTGCCACACGGTACATACCTGACTAGCCATCCAACCCCAGAAAACAGGAAGTCGAAGCTGCTCTGCACTTCCGGTGCCGTCTGCACTTCCGGTGCCGTCTGCACTTCCTGTGCGGCGGCGCCAGCTGCCTCCGCGCTCACACCACCACCGTCACCACCACCAGCAGCAGCAGCAGTGCCTGCCAAGCTGTCTGGTGTCTGCTGTTCCTCCTGCTCTCCCCTGCCCCTCTGCCCCCGCCGCCGCATGCGGCCACCACCACTGCTGCCGCTGCCAGTGGCTTGTGCTGCCACGTCCGTTGGCTTGAGCCTGCCTGTGACCCACGTGCCCTTGCGCAGTCCAAACGACACTAAGGGTGATGGAAAATTGCGAAGGGTGTGGCCGCCAGTAGTGACCAAGTAGCCTCGGCACTGCACACCTGCAGGCATTGCTACCTGCAAGGGTAGCAGGGACACGCAACACAGCAATCATAAAAAACGGCAGTGAGTACATTTCCAGGCAGAGCAGCTAAGCAAGTGGTGCACAGCGATTGCAAACGGGGCAGGGATTTCGTGCCCAACCAAGACCACCTTTCTGTTTGCATATGGTAGCATGCTTGATATACTGGGCACAGTGTGACGGCGAGCAAGCAACGAGCCAGTTATCGTAACTGTGTACGCCGCATCAAATGTAGCCATAGCCCGTCCTAGTCCTATCAGCCATGTCAACATTATGCATGCAAAGTCAGGCTTCATACCTGGGGACAAATACCACTTCGCCTTATGCAAACTTGCATGTCTACCCACGCATGGGTGCAACCACAGCTCTGCGGCGCACCTGACACCCCCATGTGCTGCTGCGGTCCCATTCCTCCCACGCCGCTGCTGCAGCTCCCTCACCCCCCACTCCCGCACTCGCAGCATCCCCTGCACCAGCAGCAGGTGGCCTGAAGCTTGCTGCTAGCGCTGCCATGTCCCCTATTGGCATTGCCGCAGCAGCGGTCACCGCACCAGTACACCTGCCGTCCCCCACCACAGCCACATGCTGCACAGGGTTTGTAACTGTCACTGCCACGCCACGGACCGCCCTCCCATCCACCGCTCGCAAAACCCTCAAAGAGCGGGTTGAAACTGCCGGCGAGACAGTTTCATGTGCGCCCGTTGCAGCCGCCACAAGGGCGTCAGTAGGTGGCGCTACAATAGTAATTGAGCGAGTTGCTGCGTGTGAGCGGTGAAAGCCAGGTGCGGATGCTATGGCTGTGATGGTTGTGGTCCCTTCACGGGACCAGGCAAAGGGTGAGGTGTAGACATGAGCAGATGGGTGCTCGGGGCGTGCACCGTCCATTGTGTAATGAATGGTGCTGTTGGGTGTGGTGCAGGTGAGCGTGATGGTGGCACTGCGGAGGAAAGTGTCCGGGTCAACTCCAGGTGCATGTGCGCCTGCAAGCAAGCAAGCGGTGGCAAGGGTTGTTGTGCAGTGGGCAGCGAGGTGGAAATGGTCAGTGGCGGGTCCGGCCCAGCATAGTGTTGCAACAATACTGATGACCTGCGCAGCCAATGTCAGCGCTTCCCGCATTTTGTCAGGGTGTGTGACAGCGCAGTCGATCCTCACATCGCCGCACCTCTGCGTGTGAAATCAGTGCATCAGTGCCTGGCACATGTAATGGACCACATCCAAGTTGGCAGCTGTGCTATGTTGGTAGGATGATGCAGTGGTTCAGCTGGTGTTGCCTTGCTGGCACCCATGCCTAGCTTCAACAGCTGCCAACAAGGGACAAGGGCATAACATGGGCCAAAGCCACTTTCATGCCGATCACGGTATGCGTATCACACCTGCCACCACTGCTGCAGTCTGCTCTGCATGCTGCTGGTTCATTACGCATGCCAGCCATCACAGCAACAAGGGTAGGGCGATCTCTTCAAAAAAGCTGTTGCAGGGCTGTAGTGGCACCACATGTGCCGCACCCGCTGTTTTTGTATGTGTAGCTGAACGCATACCTCTCTGTGTGCCCTACGATTGGGCTACAACGAATTTGCTGTGCAGGCAGTGCCACGCGTCACGTGCCTGTTCCCTGTGCAGCGAAGTTCAGGTGTGTCACTTGCAACATGCGCTCTTTGCTGATCACGTAGATTGTTTGTACTCCTCCTGCTGCTGGTGGTGCTGTGTGCTCATGTTGGAGTTCACAGTTGCAAGAGACGGCAACAGCAATACATTGTACCTAGCCTTAACCAATTTGACCACCTGGTTTACTTTATTTTCGCTTGCGCTCACCTGCGACAACAATGTCTGGCAGCTGCGCCTGCTCCTGAATGGTGACTGCTAGTGATGCCACATCACTGCCCTTCAAGCCCTCTTTGCTGCCCATGGCCTTGACAAGCCACTCCCCAGGGATATCCAAAAACACCCCATCGCCCTCCCTGAGCTCCTCACTAACACCGGGTACGGGGTCGCTGCCATCATCCGTGAAGTAGATGCTGGCGCCAGGTGTGCGGCACACCACGTGCAGTGTCGCACTAGTGATGAATAAGCCAGGGGGTTCCAGGAATGTGGGCGTTGCCACCTTCCTGACACCTTTGTGCTGACCGCCGCCGCCAGCATCGCCGCCACCGTTGGCGCCTGCGCTGGATGCTGACGCTGCAGCCAGGCGATGCAACAAGGTTGCTGGCCAAGAGGCGCGTCCATCGGCGGCGGCGCTGCTGGCCGGCGAAGTTGCAGCTGCTCCTGTGCCGCCGGCTGGCAAAGGCGCTTGCAAAACCACCAGCGCCAGCACCAGCAGTGACAGATGCTCGAACGGGAACATCACCTGTGCGGCTGAGCGGGTACCTATGGCGGCATTTTGTCCGTGCGAAAGGCGCGGCGTGGCCACGACGGCCGGCGATAGGCCTTATCCCACCATGTTGGTCACGAGGAAGGGGACCACCAGCAGCAGCAATAGTCGAGCGTCCTCAGCAGAGAGTGCACGCAGCGGCCTGGGGCTCTGGATGTTCATGTTCATGAAATTGGGGTTCTCCCCTTTTCATCTTCAACTTGCATTGTCGAACGGCCAGAGAAAAGCTTGAGTGCCCCGCCACACCCACACAGCAGGGACGGCAGCAGAGTGCTTGTCCTGCCTGCGATACCCCCGTCACTCCAGTCGCCGCAAGCATGTTTGCCACGGGCTCCCGTTATGGCCGCATGGCCGCCCGCCGCTTCTTCGCCACGTCCAAAGCATCCAGCGCGAACAGCGGCGCCACCAGCCGCAAGGCTGTTTTCGTGGATGGCGCCAGGATACCCTTCGCCCTTAGCAACACCATCTACAAGGTGAGAGATAGACCCGGCACCGCGGTCCCTCTGGGTGCTTCTGCGCCGGCACTGGGTGTCGCTGTGCGTGATGGAGGCTGCCCCCCCCCTTCAGGACCCTGAGTCATGAAACTGGTGTGCATAATAAAGTCAAGGGGGAGTTTATGTGTGTGGTGCAGTGGACGCTGCTGTGTGGCACCACGTCCCTGCCCAGCGCACGCAGGAGCGGAGGTCAGCGTGGCCGACCTTTCTCCTTCGTTGCATGCCCCCTCGAACCAGGGCGCGCCTCGATGTGAGCTTTATTTTCTCCGATCTTACTTCAACCAGCAGCGTTCGACACGATTATATCTGGCTCACTCCGTGCCCAGGGTGCGCCCGGGTTGCCAGGCCCGCAGTAGCAATGCAGCTAGGTGGTGCCTTGAGGTGCTGATGCCAGCTCGATGGCACAGGCATTTGCTGTCAATGCCGCTCACGTGCTAAGCTTTTGCCGCCGCCGCTGCTGTTGTGAGCTGTGTATTCGCTAATCGAAGCGCCGTCACCTGGTGGGCCATCAGCAGTCAGGCACTGTGAGTAATGCCTGAACGGATGGGACTACCTGTGTCCGTCGCTCTTGCTGCCACTGACTGCTACCTTCCCTGAAAATCACACACGTCTCAACTTGAATTATGGCCTTTGTACAGGACCTGATGGCGGTGGACCTTGGCAAGCTGGCGCTGGCAGGCCTGCTGCACCGCAACCCTGAGCTCAACCCAAAGGATATTGACTACCTTCTCTACGGAACCGTCGTGCAGGAGTGCCGCACAAGCAACATCGCGCGTGAGGTGTGTGCAGTCACAGTGGCTGGAGAAACGCGTGATTACGATAACCACGTTCATTATCCGTCCATCAAAAACCGCAAACGCATCATTGGCATTGACAGGTCAATCAAGTGTTCATTTGTGTGCATGTTGTTGGGCGTATGACAAGTGTGTACACAGTGCTGTACAGCAACAGCACTGCATGCATCAGGTGTGTTGTGGTGGTGTTGCTCATAGAGGCATGCAGCAACTTGATACTCCCCGCGTGCATTTTATGCAGAAAGAGCTGTGGCTTTCTTGTTCAGTTCAAACAGTATTGCAGTTGTTCAGCACTGTTCAATTCCGGCTGCTGTTGCAATGCACTTACTTACTTGTGGTGTACTTGTTTCACTGTGGATGCACAGGCGGCGATGGCGGCTGGCATCCCCTCTAGTGTGCCCACGCACACCATCTCGCAGGTGAGCGCCGGTGCAACACCAGTTTCTGCCTTGCTCTGTTTCTTGTGCTTGTTGGCGCCTCTTGCCATGTGCATGCCTGATCGGCCAGTCTTATTGATGTGACAGCCACTATTGACCATGACACACGCACGGCGCACCCACCGACACACAACGCCTTGAGCATTGGGCATACGTAGTATATAAGATGAGATAGTTAATGACATATGCATGCAAAGCATACCGCCCTTGTAGGCCAAGTGGGACGAGTAAAACCTTTGCACAGCGCCATGCAGTGCGTCACATTATGAAGCAACACATGCTGCCGCTCCTCCTGTGTTGTGATGTGTCCATGTGTGCAGGCGTGTATCAGCGCCAACCAGACCATTTGCACTGGCATCGAGCAGGTGCGCCACTGTGTTGTGACACCTTGCACGCAGGCAGGCACACACTTGCGCCCACCTGCAGGAAGTGTTGCACTGCTATCGATGGCAAGAGCGTTAGTTATTTACCAATGACAAGAGTGTCAATTGTCAGTGGCTCACAGCCGTTTGCATCCGCTGTGCTGCATTGACCCACCGGAAAAGAGCATGTTCATCTGCAGTGACCCACATCGTGCGCATGCACCTCCACACTTGCTTCCCGTGCACACAATCCTGACTGGAAAAGAGCATGTTCATCTGCAGTGACCCACATCGTGCGCATGCACCTCCACACTTGCTTCCCGTGCACACAATCC
>JAULBY010053860.1:0-11387 GCA_032358315.1 Ophiocytium majus
GTCTCGCTGCACCGCCAGGCCCTCGCCACCCTACCCTTCGCCCCCCAAACACCGCTTGCAGCAGCAGACATCATGTCCGAAACCAGGCTCCCACGCTCTGCGGTGGTGTGTGCTGTGTGTGGTGTGCCCGCCACCACTGTGAGACCCACCAACCGTGCGCAATTCAAAAACTCGCAAAATTAAAAAAAAAGCGCTTTTTCAGAAGCGCCGTTCCGGGAACAACGCACGCCAGCAGCTGCAACTACTTGAAGTTGAAGAGTTCAGAGAAGTTGAAGTTACCAAAAAGACGGTCTCGAAGTTGGCTATCAGATACATTAACGGTGTACACTGCAATCACTATTTGCAAAACTTTTTTTTTTCTACTAAAAAAGTTGACAAGATACTTATGGGCCTAATGGTAGTTCTTTGCATGTCACATAGAATACAGCGCGTTTCTACACACCAAAAGGGGTGTACGGCGTACACGCCGTATAATACATGTATAAAACTAGCGCTATACGCCGTATTTCCATGTATATGGTATACCGAAAGATGTAAACGCTGTGACCCATCACTAGTCATGCGCGGTGCTGTTGCCTAAGCCGGCGAGGGTTTTGGGGGGGGGCTGGGGGCAGGGGGCGTGCTAACATGCATGGCATGGGCTCTTGCACCCCCACAAGTGCAAATACATAACTGTATCGATGGTAGTACTTCATAGAGTATGTGGTTGAAGTACATTGCTCACCTGCATCAAGTCCTTTATCTCCCCATCGAGAGCCACACGCGCAGGCGGGTCCAAGCCCGCATTCACCGCCAGCTGCTGGTTGAAGTACTATTAGCACTGTATATTACTGCCCTAGCCTGCCGGCGGCTCAGGTCTATTGCTGACAGCACTGTGTGTGGTCGTGTGCATACTCTGCCGGGCATGTGCCATGGCCACGGGCATGCTGGCTTGCGCGGCACGGGCTCTTGCACGCCCACAAGACCAAATACATAAACCTACTGTAGCATACGTGTAGATGCACGTGCTAGGGAGTATATGGAACAAATGATGTATTCATGTGCATACTTCATAAAGTATTTTCAAAAAGTGTGTGATTTATGTAATGCCCACCTGCATCAGGTCCTGTATCTCCCCATCAAGGGCCACACGCGCAGGCGAGTCCAAGCCAGCGTCCTCTGCCAGCTGCTGTGGAGACTCCGTGTCTTCGTCGTCACCACTCTCCTCGGAGGTGGTCGCCGTGCCCTCTGCCTCAGCACGCGACCCACGCTGCGGTGGCAAGAAGCGGAAGCAATTTGAGACATGAGCATACGGTGCACTCGCGACTTAGTGCGCTTTGATTTAGTGCGGTATGCGGTTCAGTGCGGGGTCCAGAGACATGTCACAGACCACATGATTCAATATAAACGTTACATGATGCCCTATTTCATTTAGCGCGGGTCTTGTTTCAGTGCGGGGTGCTATGGGGGCGCACTACCGCGCACTGAACCGCGAGTGCGCTGTATATACTTCGAAGTACACAGTGATGATTTCAGTAAAACGAAGACAAGCGACAGAAGTGCTGAAGCACTTCAAAGTACTGTATGTCTTCTAAGTAGTTTGATTACAAATAACGCTCTCCTCAGAGGCGGCGGCTCTGCCCTCGGCCTCAGCACGCGCCGCACGCTGCGGTGGCAAGAAACGAACGCAAATTTTTTTTTTTTTTTTTTTTGATTGATTGACACATTAGCACGCACAGGCCACAATGCTGTGCTGGGCCCGTACGGTGGCACGGTGGCGCGAGTAGCGGTAGGGGACGGCCTGGCGCACGGCAGTGTCAGGATCACGTACTGGTGTGCACCCAGGTGCGCGCAATACACCCAGCTCGTGCATGTCGGCATGAAGGAGGTGGAACGGCAATGCTGGGCCCACGTGCTCAGAGCTGTGTATCATCAACAACCAAAACGTGCAGCGGACAAGAAGCTCTGAGCGACTGCCGATGGTGTATACTTCAGCAGTGCTACCTACTACAGAAGTTCATAAGTGTGCGCACAGTACATGTACATGCGGTACACAGGCACCTACTGAAGTATACCTCAGAAATGTATATCACTACGAAGCACATGGTATATACTTCTACTTCTCGAAGTATATATGGTACCACAGCAGTGTATATGCATGTGCACAGCCGCCGTCACGTCTCACCGGCTTACGCGCCCCGCTCTTGCCGCCCCCCCCACGCCGCTCCCCCTTTGCCCCCGCCCCCCCCCCCCCGGGCCCTGCTCCGCCCCCCTCCGCTGCCGCCCACGGCACCCCTGCTGCCGCCGCTGTCGCCGCTGTCACGCTGCGCACTCCCCCTGCGACGTGCGCCACCGCCGCCGCCACCGCGCGCGCTGCCAGCCTCCTCAAGAGCAGGTTTCTCTTTGTGCTGCTGAGCGGGTGTCTCTTTGTGCTGCTGAGCAGGCGTCTCTTTGTGCTGCCGAGCGGGTGTCTCTTTGTGCTGCTGGTGAGTGCGTGTCTCTTTGGGCTGCTGCTGAGCACGGTCTTTGAGCTGCTGAGCAGAGACTTTGCGCTGGTTAGGAGGGCTCTTGTGCTGCTGAGCAGGGTTGTTGTGCTGAGCAGCAGAGCCTTTGTGCTCAGCAGAAGGGGGCGCCGCGCTGTCCGTGGGCGGCGCGGCGGCGCCGCCGCGCGAGGGGGTGCTGAGACGGCGGGCGGCCTCCTGCGGTGGCAGGCATACCGCAGGCGTGACATACACATACACACACGCATAGCAGTATTATGTGAAAGAAACCTAAAAGGCTGCTAAGCCCAGATACTGCCGTGGCTGGGACAAAATGCCAGGCCGAAGCCTGTGGGGTGATTTGCCCACCTAGTGAACAGCACCAGACAGCCCCCACACCTACACGCGTCGGTCAGTGTCCATGAGGGCAAGCGATGAATCAGAGTACAACCAACAACAGGGCTTACTTGTACTTGTGTGATTATGTAGAATCCACATGAAAACCTGTCTGTGGGCTGGCTTGTGGGCCCAACTTGTGGAGCACACCAGGCAGGGTGCATGGTGGTGCTGGCGGCGGTGGACAGGGCTCTCCGCCTATAGCAAGACGGAACCAGAGTACACATGCCCACGCCTAATTACAGCAGTAGATTTACGGGGGGGGGGGGCACCACTGAAGTCAGTCTGCACACGACGACAGCACACCTGCGCCGCGCTCCGCCGCAGCCGCGGCGGCAGCAGCTCCGCAGCCTCATCCGCTGCGTCCGCAGCCGCCGCAGCCTCCAGCATCGCCGCATCCTTCGCAAGATGCAGCAGCTGCCGGAAACTGTGTACACCTACATTTGATTTGCAGATGTCTGGGGGGGGGGGCACCGCTGACCATGGTGTGTTCACGAATGCGGCAACCGTCTGAAAAACACAGCGGCGGACAACAACGCACACTCCGCCGAAGCCGCAACTGCCCAAAACTGCGTACACGTGCCCACACCTGGTTAGCATACTTCGAAGTATTTACAGAGCCAACTGGCAAAACACAGTGACGGTGATGATGTGTACTACACAACAACGCACCTGCGCCGCGCTCCGCCGGAGGCGCGGCGGCAGCAGCCCGGCAGCCTCATCCGCTGCGTCCGCAGCCGCCGCAATCGCCGCCGCCTCCAACATTGCCGCATCCTTCCTGGGACGCCCCCGCTTCCGCCCGCTCGCCGTAACCCCCCCCCCTCCCCCGCCCCCGGTTCCAGGGGTAGCGGGCCCCCCCGCGGCGGCTGGTTCTGCTAGGGGGGACGGCTGGGGGCTGCTGCTGGCCATGGCAGCGGCGCTGCGTTTGCGGGATGGGCGCTCCGTGTCATGCTGAGCAGGGGGGCTGTGCTCAGCAGCAGCGGGGGTGGCGGAACCGCCCTCGTCGTGCTCAGCAGCAGCAGGGGCGGCGGAAGCGCCCTCCTCCTGCTCAGCAGCTGCGTGCTCAGCAGCAGGGGTGGAAGACCCCCCCTGCTGCTGAGCACCCGGTTCCTGCTGGTCCCGTGCTTCGGCGGACGCCTGCTCAGCAGCAGCGGCGCCCTCCGCTTCCCCCGTGGTTTCCTGCTCAGCAGCAGCTTCGTCGGCAGCTCCGTCGTCGGCTTCGTCGTCGGCATCGAGGGTGGCGGCAATGGTGGCGATGGCGGGCACGAGGCGAAGCAGCGCGTCGAAAAAGTCCTCTGGCGCCGCGGCGGCAGCCGCCTTGCGCGCGTAATCTTGGACCCCCGCCCAGCAGCCTATTGCGGGGGGGGGGAGGGGGGAGCGGGGGGGGGGGGGGGGGGGGGGGGGGGGGGGGGGGGGGGGGTAAGGCAATGAGTGTTGTCTATCTTGAAAGCTCCAAGGTAAGGTGCCAGGGGAAAAACCTTTGCACCTGGCGAATCAGCAGCGGGCTAGTGGCGCGCGCGTCGGTGCGCTGCACCCTGCTGAGCACAGGCGCCAACACACACCACATGAACTTCATACTTCCGAAGTACCGGTATATATCATTATAGTGTTTTTGCTCGCCCTCTGTGGGCACGCGGCAGGCACTGTCGCTGGCCCAGCGTGCACGTGCTAGCTGCAGCTCACTCGCTCCTGACAGAAAGTGGGATGCTGCCAGCCAGTGTCCGCTACATGCTCTCAGAAACTGCCGAGCAAATGCGAAACGCCCTTTTCGAACCTGGCAGGTCAGTCTCTGCTACCTGTGACACACGGACGTGCGCAGCGTGTGCAGAGCACAGGCGCCAACAGGCACCACATGAACTAGATACACAAAATCATGGTGTTTTTTTTTTCGCACCTGACAGGTACCACATGAACTTCATACACAGCATCATGATGTTGTTCGCACCTGGCAGGCACCACATAAACTTGATAGATGGAGTTCATAAGAGTTTTTCGCACCTGGCAGATCGGCCTCTGGCTGCACCTCCACCTCACACCACATGAACTTCATACATGGAATCATACATATATATATGGTAGTGTTTTTCGCACCTGGCAGGTTGGTCTCTGGCGCCTCCGCCGCACACCTCATCAACTTCATACTACAGTAGTTCATGGAACCATAGTGTTTTTCGCACCTGGCAGGTCGGTCTCTGGCTGTGCCTCCGCCTCCTCTCCTTCAGTGCCTGCGGGGGCTCGCGACGCGCGACGCTTGCCAGACTACTCAGTAGCAGCAGCGGCAGTAGCAGCAGTGACGGCAGCAGCAGCAGCAGCAGCGGCGGCAGCAGCAGCAGTGGCGGGAGCAGCAGCAGCAGCAGCGGCAACAGTAGCAGCAGTGGCGACGGCAGCAGCAGCAGCAGCAGCGGCGGAGGCAAGCAATGGCGGCAGTGGCGACGGCGGCAGCAGCAGCAGCGGCGACGGCGGGCAGCAGTAGCAGCAGCGACGGCGGGCAGCAGCAGCAGTAGCAGCAGCAACGGTGGCAGCAGCAACAGCAGACACACGCACAATCAATAGGTGCTTTGCGGCAGCAGCTGGAATATGCAAGAGTGAACTGAGAGCATCCCGTAAGCTAAATGTGGGCGGCACCAAGCTGACCTGTCTGCAGTTGGCGTGCTACGCCTGTCTGCAGTTGGCGTGCGGACCTCCATTCAAGTGGTCTGTGGGTGTCAACACCTCAGGCAATGCCGCCATGCCGAAGATAACTCTGTATAACACCTCCCCTCCTTCCCAACAAGACCTGCCCAGTGGAGTGGATAACCTCCAGTCAGTACAGCGAGCACTAGCAGTTGCAAAACCCATTGTGCCTGGGTGGCTGATAGCTGTGCATTGTCAAAAACAAGAAGTACAGGTAGTGCTCGAGTAGCTAGTGGCAAGTACATTCTTGCTCTTGCTGCACTTGGGTGAGCTGGGCCATACACCTCAAGTTGAAGTATGGTGTACTTCAAGATGAAGTATGCCATTTGAGTACTCAAGTAGCTGCTTGCAAGTACCTTCTTCTTGCTCTTGCTGGACTTGGGCAAGCCGGGCGGGCGGACCGGCGGCTCCCGCTGCTCCAGGGGCTTGCACAGCTCAAACTCGCGGCCGGCCCTGCATGTTACAAGACAGTTACATGTTGAAGTTTGTGAGGGACATGTTGAAGTTTTTGTCAGTCCAGAGACAAGTGTCGTGCGCACACAGGTGCCGGTACAAAGTGGAATTGCAGAAATACTTTGAAGTACACAAACCTATAATTTGGACGGACCGAGGACTTGGAGCTGTTTGCCACTGTACTGCAGAGTAGGTTGGTCCTGGCGCTTTCGAAAGTTTTACACTGTTGAACCGCAAGCACACAGCTGGCACCCACCATGCATCATAGTCCGGCGCCTCGTCTCCCTCCTCCTCCCCTCCCTCCCCGTCACCTTCCCCCCCAGGAGCGCCACCTCCAGTGGGAGCGTCACCACCAGCGGGAGCGTCACCCTCCACAATTTCCCGGGCGTAAACAGACGCCAGAGGCAGCTGCGCCTCCCCATCCCAGTTGCCCACCGCCACCGCCTCGTCAGCGTTGCTGGCGGCGTCGCCCCCCGCCGCTGCCGCCGCGCCGCCGCCATCGTCTGATACTGGGGGCTCTAGAGCGGCAGTGGCGGCGGCGGGGGGTGCTGTCGGCGCGCCAAGTGGCGCTGCGCCACTGGCGGTGCGTGGCGGCAGGTGCAGGCGCTTTCCGCACGGCGGACCTGGTGTGACGCCGCCGACGCCACTGCTGCCGGTGTCGCCGCCATTGCGCTCAGCAGCAGCAGCGGCGGGCGCGGCGGCGGGTTGCTCGGCAGCAGAGACGTGCTCAGCAGCAGAGGTGTGCTCAGCAGCAGCAGCGTGCTCAGCAGCAGCAGCGCTGGGCGCCGCGGCAGTGGCTGCGGCCGCCGCCCTCCCTTCACCCCCAACAGCGGCGGCGCCGCCGCCATCTGTGGCCACGTCATCACCGTCCCCTGCTCCTGCCGCAGCGCCACCCGGCAAGGCAGCCGGCTCTAGCGCTGCGGGCGCATTGTTTGTGGTGGCAGCGGGTGATGGGGTGGTGGGGGCTGGCTCTGACGGTGGTGGCGGTGCTGGTGGCGGCTCAACTGCGCGGAGGGCGCGTATCCGGTTCTGCACACGCGCCTGTGGGGATGGGGGGGGGGGTGTTGGGGTGGGTGCTGAGTAAGGAGTTGAGTTGCATCATTGGGGCGGGGGGGGGTTTACATGTACTGAAGAAGCTACAGTATACTTCTAAAGGAATATATTTTGAAGTATATACCAATATGTGCATGCATATGAAGACTCATACTCGGGTCACTCACAGACATGTGGTTGGAGGCAGGCGCCAAAGCGCTGAGCCACGCAGGTCACTCACACACGTACTCTAGTCGCGCACACACAGGTGCACTCAAGTCACTCACAAATGTACTCAAGTCACTCTCACATCCAGGGTGGTTGAGCAGGCCGCACTGCCGCAGACGCTGAGTCACTGAAGTCACTCAGATACATACACAAATCACCCACATCAGGTGGTTCAGGCAGGCGCACTATAAGTGCTGAGTCACTCAAGTATAACATACTCAAGTCACTCACATATAGGAGGCTGAGGCAGGCGCAGAAGCGCTGACTCACACACGTACTCAAGTCACTTACATAAAGGGTGGTTGAGGCTGGCCGCACTGCCGCACACACACAAGTGCTGAGTCACTGAAGTCACTCAGATACATGCACAAGTCACTCAAATACATTGGGTTGAGGCAGACGCAAAAGTGCAGAGGCATTCAAGTCACTCATTGAACATACTCAAGTCACCCACACACAGGTGGCTGAGGCACGAGCAGAAGTGCGCCACCCCCCCCCACTCAAACTCAAGTCACTTATGTACTTTGAAGTAGATACCCAAGTAACTCAAGTCACTCACATACAGGTGGTTGAGGCACGCGCACAAGTGCCAAGCACTCAAGTCGCTCATATACTTGAAATACGTGCTCAAGTCACTCACGTACAGGAGGCTGAGGCAGGCACAGAAGTGCTGAGCATTCAAGTCACTCATGTACATACTCAAGTCACTCACATACAGATGGTTGAGGCACGCGCAGAAGTGCGCCTCCACGCCCTCCACGCGCTGGAGCTTCTTGCGCTCGCGCCGGCGCGTCGCGTCTGTCAGCAGCCGCGCCTGGTGGCAGTTACATTACAGTTACAGTTTACAGTTACACACACCAGCCCCAGCGCAGGCACGGCAGCAGCAGCAGCAGCGGCGGCGGCGGCGGCGGCAGCAGCAGCAGCAGCGGCGGCAACAGCGGCGGCAGCAGCAGCAGCAGCAGCGGCGGTGGCGGCAGCAGCAGCAGCGGCGCCGGCGGCAGCAGCAGCAGCAGCAGCGGCGGCGGCGGCAGCAGCAGCAGAGAGGTGGTGACGTCAGAAGCCGAGTGGCAGTGAAGCAAGGCACTGCCAGCAGTAGCGGCCGTGTGCAATTGGCAATCGGGTCAGCAGCAGCACGGCATACCCCATGGCGTTCAGGTGTCCATGTGCCTGAGATGCCGCAATGCAGTGCTCAGCAGGCGCAGCGCAGTGCTCAGCAGCAGGGGCAGCAGCAGCTGCTGCTCAGCAGCAACGGCAGCAATGTCCAGCAGCACCAGTGCTCAGCAGCGCTCAGCAGCAGCGGCGGCAGCAGCACCAGTGCTCAGCAACACCAGTGCTAAGCGGTGCTCAGCAGTGGCGGCAGCAGCAGTGCTCACCCGCTCCAAATCCATGCGCACGCGCTGCATGGCGTGCAGGTCCACGTGCTGCCCCGTGCTCAGCAGGTGCATGCCCGCAGGCGTGTGCTCCGGGCAGTAGTAGCGGCACTGCGCGAGGGGCTGCGCCGCCGCCGCCGCGGCCGTGAAAGCGGCGGCGGCGGCAGCGTCGCCGTCCGCAGTGGCCGCCGCCGCAGCTTCGTGTGATGCGGCGGCAAGGGCGGCTGCGGCGGTGCGCTCAGCAGCGGTTGCGAAGCGGCTGGGGAGAGGGGGAGAGGAAGAAAAAGGGGAGGGCGTGACAGGAACGTTGCGTTGGTGTCCTTGCAGAACATGCAGAAGTTTGTATATTAGTCATAGAGACATGAAGTCATGTGTGCACCAGGTATACTACGGCACATTCGCGTGATGCTGCGGCACGGGCGGCTGCAGTGGAGCGCTCAGCGGCAGTAGCGAAGCGGCTGGGGAGGGGGGAGGGGGGAGGGAGAAGGGAGGGGCGGGGGGATGTTGACTGCAAGGGTGGTGTCCTCGTAGTGTTATCTACTACTAGTATCTGCCCTTCTCAGGAGTGTGCAGGAGCCCATGCCATGCGTGCCAGCATGCTCATGGCGATGGCATATGCCCAGCAGCATGCTAACACACAACTTTGAACAACCAAGAGCAACAAGTGCTGCTAGCAGCTGTAGGCAAGCCTGTCCTTGCAGAAAATGCAGAAGTCAGTTTGCGTGTTCGCGTTCCCATGGCTCAACTGGTTACATTGGGAGGATGAAAACAGTCACTGGGCCAGCACGCTCGACTGGAACACTGGCAGTGAAACAGAATGCGTGAGACCATGAGCTGCGCTGAGCACTTGCCTGTAGCAGCCGCGGAGCGTCCCGCACGAGACGTGGAACGCGCAGCTGCAGCCGCGGTGTGCGCAGACCACCACGGCGCCAGGCTGCAGGGACGTGGTCCATGAGGGTGTGCAGCAGCGGCGGCGGCAGCAGCGGTGATGGCGCCAGCAGCAGCAGTGGCGGTGCGGCAGCGGTGGTGGCGGCGGCAGTGGCGGTGGCAGCAGTGGTGGCAACAGCAGCAGCAGTGGTGGTGGCGGCGGCAGTGGCATCGGCAGTGGCAGCAGCGGCGGCGGCAGCGGCAGAGTGGCACAACGGCACGGGTGGGTAGGGTTGGCGTAAGTGGTTGCATGCGGCGGTGGCCCGGCTGAGTGTGTGCTACCTAGCAAGCATGCCGCCGTCCTCGTCCTTTCCTGCCAAGTCACAAGTTCAACTTAAACCATACTTCGACGGAGACGTGAAGTTATGCTGGCCTCGGCCCGCTGGGGATGTCAGCGGGGTCACCCCATCTACAGAGATTACAACTTCAACTTCAACAATGAAACTTCAAGTCCAAGTAGACACACGACTTCCTCACCTTGCGCCCGCACAGCGAGCACACCGCGCGTCTGAGCTCGCTGGGGATGCCAGTGGGTCAGCGCGCACGCCGCCTGCTCTGCAGACATTGCAACTACAACTTTAACTTCCACTTCAACTCTTTAAACTTCAACTCCAAGTAGACACACCTTGCGCCCGCAGAGCGAGCAGATCCCGCGTTTGAGCTCGTTGGGGACGCCGGCGGGGTCGGCTCGCAGCCCGCCCGCCGCTGGCACGAGGGCCACCCCTGGCACGCGCCGCGCGCAGAAAGCGTGCACCCATCGCACCGAGCGATTATCCGCCAGCTTCAGCATGGCACCGCCTGCAGACAGGGAGTGCCATGCGGCGGTGGGGGTTAGCGGTGACAGTTCAGGCCGTTTGACGTATGCGGGGGGCACCTTACAACTTCAACTTTAACTTCAACCACTGAACTTGAAAAGGCGACACCGTGTACTGCGGCGGCAGCATGGCGCCGCCTGTGCAGAGGCGGCGTAGTGGGGGGTGGGGGTAAGGGAGGTGGCAGGTGATGGAATGCACCATTGCCAAAGCAGCGCGCGTGCACTTACAACTTCAACTTCAACTTGGGCCGGTAGCGCTTCAAAACACACCTTCAACGGAGCATAGGATGCACGCGGCGGCGGCGGCAGGGGCACCGGACCCGCGCGCGCACACGAGGCACTGCCAGCCACCCTTTTTCAACTTCAGCTTCAACTTCAACTTGGGGGATAGGGGGGGCGCCGGGAACCGGCAGCACACCAAACCACACCGGACGCTCACCTTTAACGGAGCATAGGATGCACGCGGCGGCGGCGGCAGGGGCACAGGACCCGTGCGCGCGCACGAGGCACTGCCAGCCGCCCTTTTCATCGGCGGCGCCACCGTAGCAGCGCGCGTGCACTTACAACTGCACTTACAACTGCAACTGCAACTTCAACTTGGGCCGGTAGCACATCAAAGCACACCCGGACATCCACCTTGAACGGAGCACAGCATGCACGCCGCGGCGCCGCCGGGGCGCCTGAGCCGCGCGCGCACACGAGGCACTGCCAGCCGCCCAGTTACAACTTCAACTTCAACTTGGGCCGGTAGCACACCAAAGCACACCCGGACGCTCACCTTTAACGGAGCACAGGATGCACGCGGCGGCGGCGGCAGGGGCCCCCGACCCGCGCGCGCACACAAGGCACTGCCAGCTGCCCTTCCCGTCGGCGGCGCCGCCATAGCAGCGCGCGTGCACGCGCAGGCCGCAGCCGCTGCAGGCGACGATGGGGCCGCAGCACGCCTCGTCGGCCGTTGCAATGACGTCGCAGAGCTCTGCCAGGGCCGGCGGGACTGTGTCGGATGCCTGTGCGTCAGGGGGGTGGGGGCAGGGG
>JAULBY010053871.1:0-11386 GCA_032358315.1 Ophiocytium majus
TGTTCGCCCGTGCATTTTGAACATCAACAAACTGTCCCGAATTTGGGTCATGTCCCGATTTAGGCACAATTTCGGTAGTGGCATGCTCCGTAATGCTCGTTGGTCAGGTGCAGTGAGGGGCCACGGGCGCACAAATGGTCCATCTTTACGCCGCATCACGTACGGCTAATAAACTATTCGTGTACAATATTTATACTTCAAATACACCAGACACGTAGTGGAGCGTGTTTTTCGCAAAACAGTACACTGGCTTTGGTACACAGTACTGTACCATATACTACGTAGTATATATATACTTCAGAAGTGTACCATATTTTTCAAGGAGTGTGAAATGCGATTTTCGCACTTACCCACGCAAACATGTGTTATCAACACGCTGTTAGTCATAACGGTTCAGGTGCAATTGATGCCGCGGCGGCAGCGGGAGCAGCCGCGCTGCACGCAGTGCCACGCCAAAGCCGAATAGGCCATCGCCCAGAAAAATGTCAGAGGAACCTAAATAATTTGATGGAGCGCCTCCGCACTTAATTTTGGGAAAGCCTGCAGCAAAATGATTCTAGATTTGCTAAAAACCGAAATACTCGAAGTATATCATCGCAAACAGTTGAAAAAAGAAATGGCCTTCCCGCGCGAAGGCTGCCCGCAGAAGGGGCATGCAGTGGCAGCACAGCACTAGCGGCGGTGGCCGCGGACCGCGCACAGTGACTGCCGCTGGAGCTGCACATGTAGCAGAGGTGTGGCAGTGGTGTCGTGGTGGGTGCAGGGCGCGACTTTGCATAGTCGCCACACAGACAAAGTGATTTGTAGCCATTTTTTTTGTTGAACACGAATTTCACGTATGATTATAGTACGTCCTCTGACCCAAATTACTTGCAACATCTTTTGGACATTTTGTTTGGTGGTGTTGCCGATGGAGTTCGCCTGTGATGACCATAGCAAACATGTAGAGCATGTCACGAATGTGGGGGCTACATACTTGGTTTGCTGCTGTAGCGCTCGTGTGTCGGCGCGGGTGGCGGTTCGTCAACTGCAGTTGACCGCTCATTTCAGGCTCTTCAAGCCCCCCCCGACTTCGTGCAGCGTGCACTCAGGCACCACACACGTGCGCCAGGCGTCTCATGTGTGCAACCTATCCCCACACTGTTGCAATAGCCTGTCCTAAGCGGGCGCACGTGCCGGGCACCTGTGTGGCGCGCTCTCCCCCTCCCCACGAGCGCCGCCGTTCGAGGGGTCCCGCACTTGATCTGCAGGCACCGTCGAAGGCACCCCCCCACACCCTGCACGGACGCACCCACCACCACCGCCGTGTGCCAACGCCCGCTGCTAGCCATGGTCGGGCCGCGCATGGCACCAACGTCACCTGTCATGCACAGCGCCGCGGCCACACACCCCCTGGTTGCTACCGTGCCTCTGGTGCCTCGCCAAACTGAAGGGTCGGCTGCGGCCCCAGTTCTCGCCACCTAGCACATGTCTAAGCGCGGGCTCAGTGGCTGTGAACGTGTAGCTGGCCTTCACGGGCAAACATCACTACAGCCGCCGCGCAGCGCTGCGAGCTGTATCGTGCGCTACACTCGATGTTTCAAACTGTTGTGTTGCTGCTGTGTTGCAACCTGGTGCCGCCTCCTCGAATTTTACAGGTTTCGCTGACTTTTCTTCCGCTGAAATTCAGGGTTCCCAAGTGTCAATTTGAGCTAGAAAATCGGCTTCTGAGCCGTTTTCTAAGCAAAATAGCTCAGATTGAAGCGGCTTAAGCGCGCTTTCCGTCGGTATAGGGGTTGCATAGGCAGCCGAGGCTGTCCTGGCGAGTTATATGGCTCCAAACCAAGATGTCGCAAGTAATTTGGGTCAGAGGAAGTATTTTGGAGTGGTTCTGCGTGTCAATGGGCTGTGTGCATCTTCTGGCGAGGCGCTGAGGTGCCACAGCAAGTACGCTGACAGCACGCAGCAGCAGTTGAAGTAAGTTTTAAGTGTTTTTTACAGTTGTTGTGCTCATGTACCTGCATCAGGCATGCTGCAGACGTTGCTCAAGCAAGAAGAAAATAAAAATCAATACAGTGCACTCGCGATTCACTGCGCTTTGATTTAGTGCAGTATCCGGTTTACTGCGTGGTCCAGAGACCTGTCACAGACCACATATCCATCCAAACGACACATAATGTCCCTTTTGACGTAGTGCGGGTCTTGATTTAGTGTGGAGTGCTAACAGGGTGACACTACCCCACACTCGCAAGTGCTTACCAGCATGTATAGCTAGAAAAGAGAAGGTTTACATTTTCTGTGTCACGCTGGTGTCTAGGGTCCTTTGTTACACCTCGCTGAACACATGCCTACCCTAGCGCACGCAGGCGGTACGCTCCTAGCACGTTCTTGCAGCAACCCGCGACAATGGAAATACAAAGAATCATAATAAAGCCAGATGCCGCTGCTGCCTCGTGCAGCAACTGGTGCGCCACACACTGGCTGCCATAACGAGCCCCATGATTTGAGGCAACGCTATGCAGCCACACAGGGGTAGGCATTGGTATTGCCAGCAGTGCGTGCGATCACCCGCTTCTAGTTATTTCAACCGCACCACCCTTTCATTGAAAGCACCTATTGGAATTTATAAATCACTTTTTCTCGGCAGCATCGCTAGCCCACAAGGGTAACCGGCGCGCGTAGGGCGGGGGCCAGTAAGTTTTCACAAGGTGGACTAGTCACCCCACGGGCTTTAGGCTGGCATTTTGGCGCAGCCACGGCAGTATCTGGGTTTAGCAACTTTTTAGGGCTCTTGCACATAACGAACGTCACCCAAATGGCACTGAAAAAGTTTCCCCCGCAACTCAAACTGAAGAATTTTTCCACGCACCTCAACCGGCGTGTGTAGGTGTAGGGATTGACCAGGTGGGCAAATCAGCCCATAGGCTTGGGCCTGGCAAGTTTTGCCCCAGCCACGGCAGTATCTGGGCTGAGCAGCCTTTTAGGTTTCTTACACACAATAGCCTTTGCTGTTGTGTTACCCAGAAGCATCCCTAGCCCTTGAGGGTACTCACCGGCGCGTGTAGGGTGTGGGCCACTGGTTCTGACCAAGTAAATAGATCACCACACAGGCTTCGGCCTGGCTTTCTGCCCCAGCCACGGGAGTACCTGGGCTCAGTCACCTTTTTGGTTTCTTTCACAATAGAACGTCGCCCGTAAAATGCAGTAAAGAATATCCCCCCTCGCACTCACCAGGCCTGTTCCAGCTGGATAAAGAGCCTGTCCGCGCTCGCCAGTTCCTGCGGAGGCAGGTTCAAGATGAACCTGGTCTGAATGTCGTCCAAAATCTCGCTCAACTCCTGCCCCGCTCCCGCAGCAGCGCCCCCCCCCCCCCAGGTGCCGCTGCTGTACCTGCCGGCTGCTGTGGCGGCGGCTGCTGCTGGGGGCTGGCACGTTGGTGAGGAGGGTGGTGGTGGGGGTGCTGGGGGAGCTGTATCTCAAGGGCGCTCCCCTGCAGCAGCGCCTGCTGCCAGTTCAGCACCCCCTTGCCTGCCTTCTCCGCCATGGCTGCACACTCTTCCAAGCTCCCTCCGGATTACGCCTAGGCTCCTGCAGCAGGCCACCAGAAATGGCTGGGGATGCCGTATTGTCACGCCAGGCGCCTCCGTCGCCGCTCACTCCCTCAACGGGAGGCAGCGCCTAGCCACCACCTGAGCTGCTGGTGCTAGGCTGCTAGCGCTGGTGGTGTGTGAGTGAGACATGTTCAGCAGCCTCGCATTTTTAAGTTTGATCCAACTTCAACAACCGGTGCGCACATGCCCTCATGTCTCCATGACTAATACACCAACTTCAACAAACTCAACACAACACCAAAAACAACTCCAACCGCCACAGGCAGGACCAGGCCAGTAGCGGCACACACCAGCAGGAAGCGCCAGCATCACTTCCTTCACCAGCAGCAGAACCCTCTCTCGCAAGCACCGCGGCCATGCCTGAATCCCCTCGCCAGCCCCCCTCCCCGGGGGGCGCCACAGGCAGGCCCTTTGCACTCGACCGATTAGACCTAGCACAGGTTGGCACCACTAGCCACACGGGCACCCTCGCCCTGCTGCCCGCGGGCCGCAAGGGGCGGCAGAAGCTCGTGGTGGGCGATGACGCAGGCGCCGTGCGCATCTTCGAAACCAAGCGGGGGGAGGCGCACGAGGTGGCAGCGTTTGGGGGGCTGGGTGGGGCGGTAACGGCGGTGGCGGTGGACAGCCAGGAGCGTGTGTTCTGCACCCAGGGGAGCCACATCGTGGCGCTGACCAAGAAGGGCAAGGAGTTCTTCAGGATGGCGTCTACTCTGACGGAGAAGGTGCACCACATCATGGTGGAGGGGACCCACATCTTCACGGGCTGCGAGTTCATCTTCAACCTGTACGATGACGGCAAGGTGCGCGTGGGTGCTGCTGCTGCGCACAGACGCCCCATGTGTGTAGTGATGGGTCACAGCGTATAATTTTCGCATCATGCGCCGTATAACGCATGTAAAAACGCCGTGTAACGTAACAGATGAATGTATTCATATAGCAAATACGCAGTAAATCGCGTTTTTGGGCGTAGAAAAACGCCGTATTTTGTGAAAGAAACCTAAAAGGCTGCTAAGCCCAGATACTGCCGTGGCTGAGGCCAAATGCCAGGCCGAAGCCTGTGGGGTGACTTGTCCACCTGGTGAAAGCACCAGACAGCCCCCACACCTACACCGGTCAGTTTTGTGTAACGTATAAAATACGTTATACGCTGTGACCCATCACCACCCATGTACCTGACACATGCCTTTTGCCGCTGATTGAGCTCTAACACATTTGTGCGCACCACGGTGGAGACTTGCACCCGATTTCTCACCAGCTTCAAGACCACCTCCAGCTGGTGCAATGGCAGCAGGGCGGGTGGCTCTGCCGCCGAACCTTGGGAAACTTGGTTCCTTGGAGTATTTATTTCAAGTGTTGAAGTGTGTAAGTGCACATTGCATGCCTGTGACGGTGCGGCTGTGTGCACAGAGCCCGCCACACTGTGGTGTGTGGCCGCTGCTGCTGCTGCTGCTGCTGCTGCTGCTTGGCAATATTTAACTAAGCGCTCCACGGCCTTATAAATGTGCTTGCAGTAAGACGTGCGTTTTGCATTACAGCACATCACAACATGGCGGGGTGGACTCACGCTGTTGGGTGCGGGTTGCTCCTTACCCTGCGGTGATGCCGTCAGAACAGGTTTGCTGGCGGGTGCGCAGGTCGTAACAAACCACGTGTCGGTTAATGTTTGTCAACGAGTGACAACGCGTTTGCCTCCTCTACTGTAGCCAACAATACGTAAAACTTGATGCCGCAAAAGTTACGACAATGATACCAAGTACGTAGTACTTCCGAGTATGTATACATCGAGAGTACGTATATTGTACAAAGTACTCACTGAAGTAACTGTTATAATTTGTACATATAAACGTGAGGACCCCCTCACCCGCACCCGACCTCCCCCATCCCCCTGTGTGCACGCCGCCGCCATTTACATGAAGTGTACTTCAAAAGTACTTCGAAGCACTTACTGTCTGGTACTGCAGTACCTAGGTAGTATATTAGTGTACAGTACTTCGAAGTAATTATAAACATACTTCGAAGTACACTTCAATTAAGTAAATTAAATGACGCCCCCCCCCCCCCCCCCCCCCCCCCCCGGACGAGCCCGTGGTGCTGGTGAACCTGACGGCGCTGTGCGGCTTCCGCGTGGGCGACTCCCCGCAGCGCGCGCAGTATGCTGAGCAGCTGCGCGTGCACATGGCGCACGACTTTGACGCGCGCGCGGACGAACTTTTTGCGCTCGGCGCCGCCGTCCACTCCACGCGGCGCGCGGCGCCGGCGCTGTCGCTGCGCCTGGGCGACGCCAGCGGCGGCGTGGCGGCGTACGAGGCGCTCGCATACCCCGGGGGGGGGGGGGGGGGGGGGGGGGGGGAGGCGTGGGCGCGCGTGACCGCGCCCAGCGAGCACACGGCGGTGGAGGCGACGCTGCGGTACCTGCGGGAGTGCGGGCGGCCGCTGGCGTGGAAGGTGGCGATGCGCGAGGTGAGCGGCGGTGACCGGCTGTTGGTGCAGGCTGTTGGCGGTTGGGGGGGACGCGTGTGGCTGTTGTGGTGGGGGTGACTGTCTGGGAGGCCTTGCGGGGAGTCCAGGTCTGGGGTTGGAGCATGCGTGGGCGTGTGCAGCTGGGATTGTCTGTGGCTGGGCACAGAGGCACTGCTGGCTGAAAATTGTGCCTGGCTGTTCACGGCTCAGCTGGCATGTGTAACAATACTAGTGCGGCGTCACAGCAACAAGTGTGGTGACACAGAGTGTGGTTGGATTGTCTGCAGCAATGGCAAGTCATGCTTGCGCCCGGCCCAGCAAGTGCGTGCAATGGCGACACCAAGTCAGTGTTGCTGTTACAGCACAGGTGGGCCGCAAACTGGTGTTTGCGAGGTGGTGCCCGCGTGGCGGGCCTCTTGTATGTAAAATATACAAGTATTGTAAATGATGCACTGACACATGTATAATTCATGTATGTGCATAGCACAGTTTATATTACTGTACCACAGAGTAGATGTGTACAGTCTTGACTCCAAGTTGAACAAGCTGTGGGTCTGTTTACGTGAGGCAGCGTGGGCACAGCGGGCAACTTGGGCATGGCGCCGGACGCATGCCCCAAACGCTGTCGCGCAGCACTGCAAGACACCCAATATTTCTCTTGCCAACAGCCGTGAGGCACCTGCGTTTGTTTGGCAGCAGCATCCACCTTTGCGGATTGCAGCAGTGTATGTTGTGACTCCCATGTACCAACAGCCAAGAAGCGACATGTGTGTTGCCAGCGCTGCCCATGCTGGGGTGCCATGCGTTGCCGCCGCTGCTGAGCAGGAGCTGGAGCGCATTTCACTGCCATACCAGCGCTATGTGGACAAGTGCACCTTGGCAGTGAACGTGCGTTGCCGTTGCAGCTGATGCTGGGGTGCCATGCGTTGTGCCGCTGCTGCTGAGCAGGAGCTGGAGCGCATCGGCGACCGTGAGGCCGCGGCAGCAGCGGACAGGCGCGCTGATGCCATGGAGGTGGAGCTTGCAGCGTGGCGCCGCCGCCGCCGCGGTCGCTTGCGGCGCCTGGTGGATGCCCGCGCGGCCTTCCAGGTTGGCACCGAACGTAAACAATGCGTAACTTTTTTCTTTTACTTGTAGTGTACTACTTCTAGTACTTCCACACTTCAATATTGAAGACGGGCGCGCTGATGCCATGGAGGTGGAGCTTGCAGCGTGGCGCCGCCGCCGCCGTGGTCGCTTGCGGCGACTGGTGGACACCCGTGCCGCCTTTCAGGTGCGCAGAGGGTGTGCGACAAGCGCATTTGTGCTGGTACCGAACTGTCAACAGGGAGAAGATTTTTGTTTGAACATTTGCATTGTACTACTAGTAGTACATGCACGTGTCATGGGCTCTTGCACGCCCCAAGTGCAAATAAATAAAACTACTAGAAGTACTATAGTAGTACTACTTTTGTACTTCAATTTTGAAGTTAAACCTTTTTTGGGTGATGACGCAGGTAAGGCATTTTATAAACGAAGCGGTTCAAAACAATTTATTCGTCATAATGAAATTAATAGCAACCAAACTCATCTGTTGTGTGCCGCATGGACATGCTGGCATTTGGTGGTCTGGTTCTTTGTTTCAAAAGCTTGGAACCGGGCGACTTTGGACTGCATGGCATTCTATCAAACAGCCAGGTTAATTAGAGCTTGGCCCTTGGACTTGTGGGATTCAGCCATAACATCACCAATACAACACCATTTAACTTCAATAACTGCACTGATTTGGTTCTTGCAACAGGCTATGATTTTTAATCCGCTGTACAAAAATCAATTATATCTTGCATTGCATGGTAAAAAGCGAAGGACACGCGTGAAATCAACCTGCTCCATATTTTAATGTTCATGACCTGTACTTCTGCATACTTCTAGTATTTGTCAACGTCATGTTTATCGGAGCTCTATGCCTCGCAAAATAGTGGATGGCGTTGTTTGGTACGGTGTTGTTTTGGTGTTTACTAGTTTTTTCATAGCTGCTTCGATACCACCAGAATGGCTTGTCGTCATTTGCACTTGCTGTGATTTGCCGCTGATGTGGATTGTGTATAGCAGCAGCTGGGAGCACGGGGAGACCTACAGCGTTCTATCGCTCGAAGATTGAGTTTTCACATTACATGGTGCTTTGCCCACGGGAGTATGCATATTTCTATTGCATACATACACTGTATATACATGCTGTACAACGCAACGGGTAGGCTGCCGTGTAGTCATGTGCGCGCAAAAAGCACGACCTTAGGTGGCCCACTTTAGACTACTTTCCTGTATACACTTCGAAGTAGATAGACTACATACATGCATACCTCAGAGATATGTACTTGAAGGTGCAACATTACGCCATGGCAGCACTCCCAGCCTTTTGCTAGGCTTTGCACGCTACGCTACCCGCCATGATGGCGTTCTTTTTTCCTTTTGTTTTTGTTGTCACGGCATCGACCTCAGCCTGACCGTAGCTGCCTTCCCAACAATACTCTTTGCATTAGTTTGCACCAACACCACCCAACAACTCTGGTTGCCACTTCCCGTTCTCGGCCACCAGCCTTCACCCCGCGGCACTTCCCCGCACCACAACCATCCCACCACCACCACACTAACACCCCCATCCCCCCAATTCCCACCAAAACCCTGTCCCTTTTCTGACCACACCACTCCCTCACCCCCACCCCCACCAAAAACCCGTCCTTTTTCTGCCACCGCAACACAGGCACGCCTTGACCTGGAGGAGCGCGCCACCGCCGTCGCCCTTCTTATGTCATTACCACGCCATGTTGCCTGTGCCCCACCAGCCTTCACCGTGTCAGCTTCTGCCATCAACAACCATCCCACCTCCACACCACTCCCTCACCCCCATCCCCCCACTTCCCCCCCAAAACCTGTCCTTTTTGGGGCCTCAACCGCACTCCCTCACCTACTCACACAAAAAATCTTGCCTCTTTTCTGGGCAAAAATCAGGCACGCCTCGACCTGGAGGAGCGCGCCGCCGCCGGAAAACCGGTGGGCGCCCCCGCACGCGCCGCCATGCGCGAGCTGGAGCGCCGCCTGGAGCAGATGGACGAGCTCGTGGCGGAGCTGGAGCTGGAGGAGGCCGCCGACGGGCGCTCGCCGCTGCCCAGCGACGGCGAGGCCAGCGAGGACCTCGACGACTGGGTCAACGCCTGGGACGCGTGGCGCGCGGGCGAGGGGGCGCAGCTCGAAAATGGCCATGGCGACGACGGCGGCGGCGCGCCACCATCACCATCTCCATCACCAGCAGCAGCCCCGTCTGCTGCCGCTGCTTCGCCAGCAGCGGCCACCTCGGCGCTGTCAGCGGCGGGCGGGGCGGGTGGCGCCGCGGTCACACCGTCTTCCTGCGGTGTGTCAGCGGCTGCGTCTGCCGCATCATCGTCGGCGGCGGCGTCTTCTGTGGGCGGCTGGGGTTTGGCGGCAGGACTGAGCGGCGGTGACGGCACAGGGGAAGGGATCATCTTGACGGAGGGCTGGGGGGGGGCGGTGGCGGCTGCCGCGGGCGGGTGCAAGCAGGGGGCGAGAAGGGGAGGGTTTGAGGGTTAGAGTGTAAGTTTTAACTTCTAGAACATGTGACGTATGTATGAATACACATGTCACGCCACAACAACTGCAGTGAAAGAGTGACAAAATTCCAGTCTGTGTGATCACCAATTGGACAGCCATGCCACAAAGCACACCAGCAACAACAGAGGTACAGGGCAGAAGCTCCAAAGTCATGACTCAAGCGGCAATTGAGAAGCGCACCACCGAACACATGAATGACACGTCCCAGCTGGCTGAGAACAATGGTGTGTTTCTCAATTGCCGCTTGAGTCAAGACTTTGGAGCTTCTGCCCTGTACCCCTATTGTTGCTGGTGGCTCTTGGGCTTTATGGCGTGGTTGTCCACTTGGTGATCAAACTGATTGGAGTTTTGTCACTCTTTCACTGCAGTTGTTGTGGCATGGCGCATGTATTCATACATATGATATGTCAAATGTGCACATACTAAGTGTTGAAGTATGTACACATGTAACATATGTTGTATGTGTGTACGCAAACGCCCAGAGCACCCAAGCGCACTGTCCCTGGCAACATCGGCAATGCACCGCCAGCCATTAGGTGCACATCTATCCCCCATGCCATGTACAATAGCCTTTGTACTACTAGTAAGTCTCAATTCCCTCATTAGTGTCCCTCTTGCTCACAGGAGCAGCCCACGCAGCAGCCTGCCACCCTGGACACGGCCTGCCATGCTGACATTGGTCTGCTGAGCACGCAAACGTCGCGGCCGTCACTCCTGTTCCAAGTATCTTTCTGCTGGTGCGGAACCAGCTTTGCATCAAGTGCATACGGCAGCCATGTGGGTACACTACACTTGTGCCTGCAAAGATGCCTACCTCCTCTCCTGGCACCGTGTGCACCTGTGTGCGCGGCATTGGATCGGAACCATGGTTTGAAGTTAGGCGCTCCATGTGCCACGTCGGCTGAGATCAGTGATATTGAGTAGCAGTGCTTGTGGCATCCTGGATAGCAGCCAAATTACGTGTGACACATAGCAGGCACAGCAGGCGAGATGGCCCACCGTGCCCTGGCAGGTATTACCGACACAGAGCAAATTCACGCTGCAGCGGCCCTAAGAGACGTAGGTAGTGACGGGTCATATAACATATTTTATACGTTATACAAAATACGGTGTATTTCTACGCCCAAAAACATGATATACGGCATATTTGCCGTACAAAGACGTTCATCTGCATACGTTATATGGCGTGCTTACATACGTTATACGGCGTACAATGCGAAAATCATACCCTGTGACCCATCACTAGACAAGGGGCATGTGTGAACAGGCTACATTATGGCATCCGTCACAAGGGGTCAGTGTCGCGGTCTGCCCCGTCAAAGTTGAAGTAAGGGTTGAAGTGGGCTTGGTGTGGTGGTGTGGCGTTGCGGGCAGGGAGCAACGGCGTGGTCTGGCACGGCAGCGCCTGCGGTCCGCTGATGCAACGTGTTCGCGGCGTGTGCGTGCTGTGAACGCATGGAGCTCATGCAACACGCACACTGATGATGCTAAAATGCTACCCGCACATTTCAAAACAGCTGTTGCAGCTGTGTTAGCAGTGCCCCGCCCGAGCAACAGGTAAACCCCTCTAGCACTAACAACGGCCCACTCTAGGTGTTCCCAAACGTAGCGGGGGGGCGCACCACCCTGCTCAGCAATACACACATGCACAGCAAACCAGCAATCATGTTCCACCACCACCAACAGGCAACCCCCCACTCACCCGCTGCACCCCCCTCCCCCCCGCCCCC